>JACXGI010005514.1:0-14828 GCA_016801175.1 Esox masquinongy | reverse complement strand
TCGCCGTGGGCGACAAACATGAAAAGGTTACACGTGTGAGAGCGTGTGAGGGAGAGAACTCAGTGGCCTCGAAGCGCTCAACGCGTGGGGAGGAGAATGGCTGGAGGTGGACTGAGAGGAACGGCTTTGGGGAAGATAAATAATTATATTATTGTTTTCAGACAAAAGGAGTCTCTTTTTTACTGCGCAGTGAAAACAACAACAAAAAATTGCAAAGGTTAGTAGAGTATTTATAAACTGTACTGTATCAATTCATCAAACACTACAAACTTATTTATTTATGATAAGTAAGATCCATTGCAATGTTTGGTGATAATTGTATTTTCAAACATTACATAGATCAGCTGAAATTGACTTATGACTGCAATTACCAATCATTTGTAAAATAGTTTTAGTTGCTTCATGAGTGATCAGTCAAATTTATTTAATGAAGTCCTTTTCACATTAGCAACTGCTTATACAGACACCCAGCCTAAACCCCCAAAGAGCAAGCATTGCAGACTTCACTATTTTACAAAGAAATAATTTGATAACGGTTGCCAAACTATATGTATATTTATATGCTAAGTTATGTTGATGTTTCTGAACACAGGAACATGTCAGTCCAATGGATGAATACAACCATTTACTAATCCAATATCAGTGCTTCACTGCCCTGTTAGGAGCTGATGTACAGATCCACTGGACTGACACAAAATGAGATGCTATGAAACCAGGGACATTCCCACAACATCAGCTAACGTTCCCGTTAAGATCCTGACTGGGTGTTATCTAACGTTAGGATGATGACATCCCGAAAATATTCCTTCTTTAGAAAACAAAAGGCTTTCCTTCTCTCTGGACAATGATTTAAATTCACACCACATAAATAGCAACCAATACAGAGCATTCCTCACTGTGTTTCATGGCGGTGTTGTATTACTGTACAACTCCGGTCCTGGACAGCCAAAACGCTTCAGATTCTTGCAGGTCTGAGTTGTTCCCTGATTAGAACGAGTGGATGACGCCAGAAATGTTTCAGCTCTCTGGGAATCTGGGAAGGCTCTTGCCACATCGAGCCAGTGTTTCATATGAACACTGCATAATCATCAGCAGAAGTGGACTGTGTCTGGAGTAAGATCTTTCGATGTAACCTAATGAATGTTCTTGGTATGTTTACAGAACAGTCATTAATATTACAAACAAGGGCCGTGCTCTTTTAATGGGCTTTAAAGTTTAGGATTTTATAACACATCTGCAAACAGCCACTATAGACAACTAACTCTAGCCACCGCTTGATAAAGACCATAAGAAGCCATAGGGGCAACTTTGCAATGAGTAGCAGTTGAAATCCTAGCATAATGTCAGCATCCCTGTTTCTGTGTATGCTGAGATATGGGACTGGAACAATGTAAGACAAAACTATGGATGCAAAGACTGACTGTCCATGACATCAACATTATGGTGAAACCATGTTTTGAGGCTGTAGTGTTTATTTACATTTTATTTGTTTAGAAACACATAAAACAAGTTGACATTTTGAGTTCTGCTTGGGTACAGCAGTTGAGCGAGGTTTTGGGGTGAGAATCCTGGGCATGTAGCTTAAAGGTTGCTGCTTCTAATTTCCAAGCCGATAATGTAAACATCCCGTTTTTTCAGTCCCTGAGCAAGACGCTTAACATTAATTGCTCCCAGGTTGTTGCCGTAAATAAGAAAATGAGAAACATAAGAAAACATACTCACCTGACAAAAGAACGGTAAAATACATCTAAATGAAGCACTGACAGTAATACATTTTATTCTTCAAGAATCAACCCTATCTAACCCTAACCCTTAATAATAAAACAAGGGAGACTCTAACCACCTTAATTATTTTGGAAGAACAGTGTTCCATCCCGCCAGAAGAGTTCCAGAGACTCATAGAATCTATGACACATTGAACAGTGTTCCATCCCGCCAGAAGAGTTCCAGAGACTCATAGAATCTATGACACATTGAACAGTGTTCCATCCCGCCAGAAGAGTTCCAGAGACTCATAGAATCTATGACACATTGAACAGTGTTCCATCCCGCCAGAAGAGTTCCAGAGACTCATAGAATCTATGACACATTGAACAGTGTTCCATTCCTCCAGTAGAGTTCCAGAGACTCATAGAATCTATGACACATTGAACAGTGTTCCATCCCTCCAGTAGAGTTCCAGAGACTCATAGAATCTATGCCAAGACCCTTTGAAGCTGTTCTGGTGGCTCGTTGTGGCCCAACACCTTACTGAGTCATATTATGTTTTTTCACCTTACTGAGTCATATTATGTTTTTTTTGGTTTTTCCTATAATTTGTCAATTGTCTGTTATATGTATGTATGTGTATACATGTATTATTGTATATTCTTTTTAATATAATACTACATTTTTATTATCTTCCAAATGATATACAAATGATTTACAGTGACAACTGTGGGTCAAATGTCATTCGAAAATTACCTAAATTTGCTATCTCATGCTTGTGTTATAATTTTCTCTAAAACCTAACCCAATTTAGCAACAATTTTACGGTCATGCTGTATGTTTTTGCAGTTGCACATTTCCTGCATGTCATTTCTATAAATGAAAACATGTTTTCAGTTAAGTTATTTGGTAAAAAAAGGGTAGCAAAATAAACGAGAATCAAGAAAGGGTAACAAAATAAACGAGAAAGACAACCACTGTTTCACACGCCTGACGCTTTGTATCAGAATCAAACATTGTGAATTTTTAATGTTGATGTGGAAATTGACAGTCCGACAGATGGGTCACACGTTTTAACATATCCTTTATGGATTCCAGAATTTCTTAGGTCATTTAAAAGTATATATTTCAGAACATCTGTACCACAGCCTTTACTAGAGAAAGACAGGGACTAGTCGTTTATCACTGATCACTCCTCTCCCTGTAATCTTTATACATGCTCCCATTCCTGGTTTCCAGCTTTTGGTCTCAACTGCTGACCTGCTGTAAACAAAACATAATCTGGCAACGCCTCTCAAATTGTCAGGAATTTCAATTTATTAGAGTATTCTGTACTTTCTCTTCCTGCAAATTTGTACCGTACTTTACACCACAACTAACTGAATAAAGGGTTCTTCCGGGCAGTGCCCTTCCACTGGTTCACTTCACCTTGTAAACCAGGGGAAGGGCAAACCAGTTCCTGGAGAAACAGGTACTTCAAGATTTTTTCGCAACGTACCAGACAACTGAAACACCAGGCAGATACTGTTTCACATACCTGATCTTCTTCGTTTTGTCAAATCATAAACACAAAGTGCTTACTTGCTAAATAAAAACAAAGAAATGGAACTCTGTCAAGATGAAACAAAAACTTTAAGCAGACTTTCAACCTCTCCTTCAATTTTTGGAAACCCTAACCCTCAAGAAGACGGTAGCAAAGCAACTTTCATCCTTTTAAAATTCTAATGGTGTCTATAAAACCATCTGGTTTTATAACATGTATCAGTGCTACTGAGACTGCAGACAGGGTCGTAAATTTCCTACACACCTTGGATCATATTCATGTTTTCAAATTGTTTACATTTAAGAGCTGCCTCTGAACAACTGAACTCTCAATTGTTGTATTTCAGTGCAATAATACTTGCTCAACATGCTGGGCTCCCTTTATTGATTTTCTTGGGTTAATGCAGTATAGATGCATCATTATATACATTTTTGTAACATGTTTGTAGCTGTGGTTTTTCTGTCGGATTGCCGCAGTCCTCTCATAGACTATTTATATGTCTACCTGTGTGTGAGTGTGTGAGTGTGTGTGTGTGTGTGTGTGTGTGTGTGTGTGTGTGTGTGCGTGCGCGCCAATGTATAGATCTTATCTGTATATTTTGTGGAGGTGGAGGCACAAAACATTCCCCTCCCACTCTGCATGTGAGTCAGCATTTACAATACAGTGCCTACAGTGATGAGGTATAATGCAGTGGTGAAGTACAGTGGTGAAGTACAGTACAGTATAATACAGTAGTTAAGTACACTGCTGAAGTACAATATACATAAAATACAATGTTGAAGTACAGTGTTGAAGGACAGTACAGTATAATACAGTGTTGAAGTACAGTGTTGATGGACAGTACAGTATAATAGTGTTGAAGTATAGTGCATTATAGTACAGTGTTGATGTACAGTACATTATAATAAAGTAGTAAAGCACAGTACAGTGTAAAACAGTGTTGAAGTGCATAATACAGGGGTAAAGTGCAGAGTTAAAGTACAGTCCAGTATAATACAGGGGTAAAGTGCAGAGTTAAAGTACAGTCCAGTATAATACAGGGGTAAAGTGCAGAGTTAAAGTACAGTCCAGTATAATACAGGGGTAAAGTGCAGAGTTAAAGTACAGTCCAGTATAAAACAGGGGTAAAGTGCAGAGTTAAAGTACAGTCCAGTATAATACAGGGGTAAAGTGCAGAGTTAAAGTACAGTACAGTATAATACAGGGGTAAAGTGCAGAGTTAAAGTACAGTCCAGTATAATACGACATTTCCCTGAAGTAGAGACTACCTGTACTAAGAGAAAGATCTATGCTGTTTCTGTGAACTTTAACTGGAAATGAAGTAAGAACAGCCAGTCAGGGAAACACATGCTGTCTGCTGGGAACACTGCCCCCAGCTCCCCCTACATTCACATATTCGGGTAACGGGTTCAAATCATCACTAATTAGACCAGGCACATTTAAAGACTGCTTCATTGTTTTGTCTATGAATGGCTCGCTTTGGTGTGGATGAAATAGGCCTAGTTTTAGCTCTGGTTTTGCAAAGGCCCCAGGTTTTCTTTGTGACTTACCAAATATTATTTTGTGGGGGAAGAGTTATGATCACAGCGAGATTGGCTGCACAGGGAATCCCATTAACACAACATTTGGATTGGAATGGGTCAAATGAAACTCAGATCGATGTCTTAGTACAGCTGTCCGAGTGTTTCCGACAACAGTGCCAACCAACCTGCTAAAAATGTCAGTGCACTTTGACTGTTTGCAGATTCCCTTCCCCATTTAGTGCTCTATTTCAAACCTGTCACTACTGGATTTCTACTAAGTTTTTTTTTCTTTATCAACATTCGTCCTCTTTTTTCCCCACTCTGCAAACAATGGGCTCATTTTAGCAAAAAGGCCTGTAATAGACTTTGTCCATTTGTGAGGGCGATTTGCATTGCAGGTTACTTTAGTGCAGTCAGGTAGTGTTATGAAATGCCAATGCCGGTCTCGTTAACTTATTCTCATCGCAACCTTTTTTGTTGGTTTGCAAAACACTAAAAATTATTTTGCACACCTACTTTGGAAGCGTGGATGGAAACTGGACTAGGAAAAAATTGCCATATTTTAACTGTAGTAAAAAAAAAAATGGATAGTAATGACTTGTGGTGACCCTGAGTGTGAACTACATTTCAACTCACCCAGGTGAATTAAGTTTAAGTCCAGTTGACTTGAGGTTATCAGTCATATGAGGCTTGGAGATGTCCAGTGCCCCATTCATCCATGGAGCAGTTCTTTTGTTGTAAAAGATGTTTTTTTGGGGGGCTGGAAAATAATTATACACATTATGAAAAGTAATTTGTGAACTGCGAATTGACACAGCAAACAAGCAATGAAATATTATTTTTTGTTTGCATCAAAGAGCTTGCAAACTGAACGCACATTATTTTATGGGTTCCTAATCTAGCATTTTGAGGTCCTTGACATTAAAGGTTTGAAATCACATATCTTACACATCATTTGCTATATTAAGCTGTGCCTTCAAAAAGTTCTAAATAACTTTTTGTGTCCTCTCTCCTCATATTAGTTGGTTTTGTTTCATGTCCCATTGTTTTCTTTGGTCTTTTATATTTGACCCAGATACATACAGTACATACTATATATTTTACTTTCTTCTGTAAAAACCAATAAGCGCTCTGCTCCATTCTCTGTTTTTGCTCTACAAGCCCAGCAACCCTTTGTTTTTCCATAACCTATGTTGCAGACGCATTGAGGCAATTTTTAGGTCAACGAACAAACAGACTTGAAAATGAAGTCCATGTCGATGGGCGCCAATCCTCTGTTTATCTGGGCTGCCCTCTTTCTTTCTCTGTCGCCCTCAATGCCGCTCCAGTGCCCCCTTAAGGTCTCTGTTTACACCGGCCCAAGATCGGGTGCCAGCGTACCAAAAGCCATAAAAGGGTTCCCGTCTGGACTGAAGAGTATCCTCCCAGAGAGGAGCGGGAGGACAGAACGACGTCTGGGAGTGATAACACCGAGGAGACGCGGAGTCTACAGGGTGTCCTTCTAATTTTTTTCTGTCAAACAAAAGGAGAAGTGTTGGATTTCTCTTCTCCTTTCACTCCACATGTTTCAAGTCGGAAGGCCAAGCAGGCAACTGCAGACGTGATGTGTTGTACTCAGCTTTGGAAACAGCAGGTCACCTTGTGGCGGGATCCAACTGGTCGCAGGTCGCCGGTGCGTGGCAACGTCACTCTACTTTTTAAGCATTTTTTTAGGTCTATTCTTTCTCGATGTTTCTCACGTAATACATCTACACTAAGACTGGTTAGCTGGCCTGGACGCGCTGTGTGACACGGAGCTACTGACAACCTTGACTTTACTACTCATCCCTCCCCTTCCCAGGGACCGCATAGAGTTACTGTTACGCTCCAGGGTCATTAGACATCCGCTGTGTTGTTGAGTCTCAGGCAGGGCAGGAGCATCGCCAACAAGGCCGGAGTCATTTGATAGAAGGGGCAAAGGTTCACAGAGGAAGGGGCAGAGGTTCACAGGGGAAGGGGCAGAGGTTCACAGGGGAAGGAGCAGAGGTTCACAGGGGAAGGGACAGAGGTTCACAGGGGACAGCCACTGGAAGATTCTGGAGCTAACCTGTGGGATCCATTCAAAGGAGTGCCGCTGAAACATTCATTACTGATAGAAGTGGATGGTGTACTGATAGAAGTGTATAGTGTACTGATAGAAGTGGATGGTGTACACATAGAAGTGGATGGTGTACTGATAGAAGTGGATAGTGTACTGATAGAAGTGGATGGTGTACACATAGAAGTGGATGGTGTACTGATAGAAGTGGATGGTGTACACATAGAAGTGGATGGTGTACTGATAGAAGATGATGGTGTACTGATAGAAGTGGATGGTGTACACATAGAAGTGGATGGTGTACTGATAGAAGTGGATGGTGTACTGATAGAAGTGGATGGTGTACACATATAATGTTATGGTTTCCCCATTGGACCTTTGTTTGTTCTAGGTGCAACTATTTTTAATTCCAAGGGTTATTAACTGGGTTAGTTCTGACATTCCTTCATTCTAGTTTCTGGATTATTTGTATTATTGACTGACATTTTACTTCACTGTTAGGAGCCAGCACCACAGACCTTTAGTTATAAAAATATCTGCTAAACTGTGTCCATGAAAAGTATCTTTAATTTGACACTTGTGTGTTAAATGTAGATGCCTTTACCTAGAAAGCAAAATGTTTGTTAAAAAGGCTGAAGCTGAGGAATGCTTTTAGGGTCTACATACTTATTTCCAATGAGCAATCAGCCAGATCATGTTTTAGATTTGTTTATGTTAACCTCTGTACTATATCCACCTCCAACTTAGTTTAGGTTAACTTCTGTACTATATCCACCTCCAACTTTGTTTAGGTTAACTTCTGTACTATATCCAACTCCAACTAAGTTTAGGTTAACTTTTGTACTATATCCACCTCCAACTTAGTTTAGGTTAACTTCTGTACTATATCAACCTCCAACTTAGTTTAGGTTAACTTCTGTACTATATCCGCCTCCAACTTAGTTTTAGAGAATTTGGCGGTGCATGTTGTTACATGTTCAGCGTAGTTATCCTTTATTTGTCCAGGAAAAAGTCTCATTGAGATAAGATATCTGCTTCACAAGGGATTCCTTATCCAGAGAAAGCAATACAAGCATCCACAACAGATAAAATACAATTGAAAGACACTAATACAAAACAATGAGAGACTGCAGCTTACAGAACGCTGTGCATCCATGATTAAAGCAGCTTAACACCCTGATGAGGCTTTAACAGGGATCATCAAACAGCCTGCAGGTGAGACTGTAATCAAAAGTGTCCTACCATGGTCTTGGTAAATGCATTAATAATTTACAGATTTATTTTTGAAAATTTTTGTGTTTTCAGTTCAACATAAACATTTAACTTGTTTTAAATTAACTTATTTCTTTCTCACAGTTTTGAACTGCCTTCCTTCCATGTTGTTATCGGTTTTTGAAAAACTTGGCAGTCAAGTTTAGGTATTCATTCCAACTGGCTAAAGTGGGAGTTAGCAGTTCAACAATAATAAAGGTTCTTCCTGCCCCGGTGTTGGTATAAAGCTATTGGTTTTACCACGCGCACTCCTCCAACTTCATTGTCATTATCAAGCACTCCTCCAACATCGTTAAGTATGCTGACGAAACCATTAACGACCGGATCTCCTATAGAGAGGAGGTGAGAACCCTGTCCTCATGGTGCCAGGATAACAACCACCAGCTCAATGTCAGCAGAACTAAGGAGCTGATTGTGGACTGCAGGAAGACACAGGAGGGAAGCCCCACCCCTCTCCACTTCAACCGGTCTCCAATGGAGAGGGTTAGCAGCATCAGGTGCATCTGGGTCAACATCAGCGAATATCTGTCCTGGTCTCTCCGCAGCAACATCGGTGTCACGGAGGCAAGGGAATGTCAATTCTTCCTTAACCGTAAGACTCTCCAGAACGGGGGCAAGATGGCGTAGCGCATCACCAGGACTGACCTGTAACCTCTGTATCTCTGATCTGTACATCCATTTTATAATGAGCAACTTGAACTTAAATATAATTAAAATATAATAGCAAAAATGGTTGAAGCAACTCCACATTTGCCTTCTATGGTTGAAGGTCCGGTAAAGCATACTTTGGTTGTCAAATAGGTAAGTCTTCTGGGGTTCCTGGACAAACACCTCACTTTGAACTAAAACCTTTAGTGATCTTCCTGCATTGGCAAAGATAGATCCTTACATACTTTTATCAGCTTATTCTGACGGCTTTTTTTTGGGTGAACTGTATCAGCTCTCACGCTGGTGCAAAACCATTCAGTTTTCTCTCAGCAAATATGAATGAGAGGCCGGAGTAGTTCAAGGCCAGGCAGTCCAAGTATATGGGACTGAAATGTGTCACACTGTTGAAAAGCTGATATACGCAAGGTCTGTGCAATGAAAGGTACACAAACCAAGAGACTGAAATGAATCAGTCGCTCTCTCGCCCTCTCTTTATTTACTCCATTATATTACTATCATGGAACACTTGTTTACAGGTCAGTTTTGCTGGAAACACATAAACGGAAGTTTTACATTAAGACAAGCTGCTTACAACTGACATAGCAGTAAAGACTGTTCTTGGAGACAGTAAATTGACAAAACCTTACACTGGTCTGAGAGACTGTTTTAAAGGATCCTATTGATTCCTTGTCACATATATACTTGCAGATACTACTGTGACGTTGTTTATGATGCTCAGATCTGTTGGTCAAGCAGTTTGCTTTTGATTGTGACTTAAGTTTTGGAAGTGTTAATGCGATGGAAATAAATCTTGTCTTTGCCGTTTTAGCTTCATGACTGCTGTGTTAAACGAAAAGTTAATTATAATTTGGAAAAATTACAGATGATTCTAAACCCTAAATATAAAAAAAACTGCATTATGGAGAAAAAGTTTTGTAGTAAGCATATCACTGTATTGTTCACACTGGATGTATCTCGTGCAGGTCAAGTCTGACACATGATCTGATTTAATGTGGTCTGTTTAGATGGTCTAAATAAATGCAATGTGGCTTTAAATAAAATGAGCAGCTATAGATTCTGTCAAACTGATTTATTAAATAACCTTGGATCGCTGTGTTATAACTTCTGACCATTTAACCTGGCAGGAAAAACCCAGAGCCCTGTACATAAAACCCAGAGCAGACTGCACATCATATTCTCTTCAATCATACCTAGAGTCATCTGGTGGTGTGACATGGATTCCATTCTGCAAGCCAACATTTGCATGTCAGGTTCTTATCCATCCAGCTGAAGACAGGTCAGAATCAATATACAGATGGTTCTAACACAGGTGGATGGGTGGAGGTGAGGCTGTGGGTGTAAGTGATTGCTGCACTACAACTTCAGCTAGTCATTGTAAGGTCGTCCGAACACTTTCCAGAAGATAGGAGTACATTTTCCATTCAGGTTTGTTCTTTTTTTCAGACTAGACTGTGTCTAATATATGAAACAAATAGAAAACAATTATATTTTTGGGTATGTGATTTCTACTGAACATTAAATGATTTTAAGATGGTCATACTATAAGAATTGTTTAAGAATGACAGTTTTACAGCTTTCACACCTAGCTTGTTTAGTTCAGTTGAATGGAATCCTAAAGCGCATTCCACCCTAGTCCAAATAACTGAACCAAGGTCCACTTGAAAAAGCTCATCTCGGGACACTTTCGAATGAGCCATGTTGCGGTTTGTCTGAAGTGAGAACGTAATCTGACCCAGGAGTAGGAAGTGATTCAAATATGCTATGTATTATGATTTGTAGGATAATCTTCAACACTGTGCCAGCTAGATTTCCGTAAAGCACATTTACAAAAGTACATGAAAGTGTGTGATGCGTTGCATCAATTTGATTGACACATTGTAACTCTGTGTGATTTTATTGTATTTACTGAAATGTAATTAAAGAATGAGTAATGTGATTATTAAGCATAGATCCATGTATTCACTGGAGGATAGATGCATAGACTCCAGATGTGTTACTGTCTTCATTTGGTACCAAATTGCAATGTGATACCCTTATTAATTACAAGCTCAATCTGTGTCGCCGAAATCGTCCCTATACAGTTAGAATATTTAACTCCTTTCAAGCTCTATCAGTTAGGGTTCTATCAAGGTTGTTCTGATGTTTGCTTCGGGTTAACTGTCTGTGATGTCTCTCAGAGTTCAGCATTAATAATGGCCACAACTGTGATCACCTCAGTCAGTGTACGGTCACAGCGTACGGTCACAGTGTAACACCCTAGAATGTGATATTCAGGTTGCCCGATTATCAGATGCAATGTACATCAGATAGTAAACAGATGTGCTCTTCTTGGAAAGCATACGTGTTTTAATCAAACTATTCCACTAGTCAGAGTATTATTTAATGCAAACACAATCATGGAGAACATTTCTTGCATTCAACACGGTGAAATTGTGGGTTCTTTTGATGGATGCTTTGTCATTGTAGAATATTAAAGCTGACACACCCGTGTAGAAGGTGCCAACATGAACATTTCAACAGCAAACGACTCTTCGGCAGTGATCCCTGAAGTTGACACGACCCTCCGCCAGGCTGTCTGTGCAGTCAACCTCATCCTGAGTGTCCCCACCAATGGCTTCATCTTGTGGCTGATTGTGACTGGAGAGGGAGGGACCATAACCAATGACTTCTTCGCACTCAACCTGTCTGTGTCTGAGATCTTCTACTGCCTGTCTTGTGTCTTATTCATTATTGGTGAACACATTCAAATAACTGCGCTACGAAAACTTGGGAAATTTGGTTCTTCAATATTGTACTCCGGTCGACCCCTGTTTCAAAGCTGTGTCTGTGTGGAGCTTTACCTGGCGGTGGCCCATCCTGTCACCTTCCTGAAGTACAAACCCCTGAGATACAGGATGGGTAGTTGTGGTGCGGTCTGGCTTGTGGTTCTTGCGGCTTGTCTGTTTGATTTTCTTATGGGAGATTCATTTGCCAACGACTATACTTTTTTTGTTGTGTACATTGTCTTAACATGTGTGATACTATTCAGCTGTCTCTCAGTCCTCCGGGCTCTGAAACAGCCTGGACCGGGGGAGGGGACAAGGGAGGGGGAGCAGCCAAACAATAGGAAGAGGAGGGTGTTTAAGAACATTTTGATTATCCTGGTGTCCATGCTGATGGTTTTCCTCCCTGTCATTATTCAGATGTCTTTTACCCATGTCTTTGATCCTATGGGGAAGGAATTATTCTGGGCCATTACTTTGTCTCTTATTCTTATCGGTGGGTTTGTTCAGCCCCTCATCTTCCTCCAGAAAGCAGGGAAACTGCCCTGCATAAGGGGACAGTAAAGAGGTGGTAACACTGTAATATACCTTCTACACTAATGCTTCTAGATGTAATTAAATAAAAAAATATTAATGGTGGAACAAAAACAATTAATAATAATAACAATAATAATGCTTTTTATTTATATAGCGCTTTTCAAGGACCCAAAGACGCTTTACAAAATGAACATGAAATCGAAACAAACAACAAATACCATGAGAAAACAGAAAGAAAACGGAGAGAGTGGGATTGGGCATGGCTATGGGTAGGCAATTTTGAACAGATGAGTCTTGAGGCGTTGCTGGAAGATGGGGATAGTCTCAGAGTCACGGATGGTTTTGGGGAGAGAGTTCCAGAGCCTAGGAGCAACCCTAGAGAACGCCCTGTCACCAAAGCCTTGGAGCTTGGACTTAGTGATTATGAGGTAGCCCGCAGTACCGGAACAGAGTGAGTGTGTGTTTTGATATGGAAGAAGAACGTCGGAGAGGAAGGCAGGGGTGATATTGTTTAGGGCTTTATATGTCAGTAGGAGGATCTTGTAGTCAATGCGTTGGGAGACAGGAAGTCAGTGTAACTCACGGAGGATAGGGGTGACATGCTGCCGGGACTTGGTGCCAGCGAGTAGTCTGGATGCAGAGTTAATAGAAATGTATAAATAAAAAAGTATTTGGAGTAAAGAAATGCTTGGTCGTTTATGTTTATGTGCATGGGGTTTACCTGTGAATATACCAATTTATTTTACTTATGGAAATATAAGTCAATCTCTAGTAACTGGCATGGTGTTCTTCTTTAAGTTATTTTCATTTATTTCTGATTTGCGCTAAGCTAGTAAATGCAATTGTGTTCTATGTTCATAATTGTAGTTTTTTGCAATTTTTATTGGTATGTGAAAATACTTGTATGTTTTCAAAAATAAAAAGATACCTGAAAATACGGTTATATTTGCCCATAATGCTGTTAAGCCAAAGAGTCAACAAACATAATCCAAGCATAATTTTGTCATGCCATCTATATAATATCTTAAATTGAAACACACAAATGGATCTTACAGAACAGAGAGCTGATGCCTTGACATTAGGTCTCTGTTAAGGTCATTTTAGGAAATACCAATGCAGGAGACTATCCACTCCTTATCATTCTCCCTAAAAACATTTCAAAAGCTGGCAAAACATGACAAACTACATTATTTGAATATGTTATTTCTTAATTGCATGGAATACTAGTGAGTGTCTGTATATTCAAAGATCACAACATTCCTTTATGTCCAAAAACATAGAAAACATTAATTAATATATTTTATTCCATTCCATATTCCATATGAATCAATTATTTCCCATTCTGTAGTGATTTAATCATCGAAATTCAATCAGAAAGTCCCATTCAGTTTTTTTCTTCATAGATATTTTTTATTATTACTAAAATAAAAAAAACTGAAAACTGATTTTATTAGGCCCTACTTTATTAACCCGTTTATGGTACCCATTTAAACATCTGTAAATACCTTATAAACCATTTATAAAGGGCTATAACACAACAGTCAAAATAATTGATTAGCCTGTCAGTACCAGTGGCCAAATTGTGAGCCAGTATTTAACTCCAGTTATTAATCTTTTATGAATTCACCAACAATTGCTTATTAGATTAAACCTTATGCGCCTAACCTTCGATGTTTGCACTGTTGAACAATACAGTTCTCTTGTTATTTACCACTTTTGGCTGGAATATGTTGGTGCTGTCCCAGTCACACATGGTCTACTGTGCAGTTATGTTTCAATGTATTGTGAAGGCCTACTTCATCTGCTGTTTGATGTTTGTATTTACGATTCAGCGTAAATGGCTGTCTACTCCAAGACCGGAACAAAAGACCCCCATCGCTGTAACTGACAGGGGTGTTCAGTACAGTCAAAGTGAATATTAGTTTGGTTTAGTCAGCGTGAATATTAGTTTGGTACAGTCAACGGAAATAGCCAGGGCCCTGTCCATAAGCCACACTGAACACGGCATGGCATATTCCATTCAATCAAACCTACAGTCACTTAGTGATGAGAAGTGGATAACATTTTGCATGTCGACATTTGCATGTCAGCCTTCATCCATCACGTTGCTGGCAGGTGAGAAACAACACACACGTGGGTGAGGTTGTGGGTGTGAGTTTATGCAATCCATCTAGCTTCAGCTTGTCATCGTGACGTTTTTTTCTACATTTTCCAGATGAGAGGGGGGCTTCTTCCTTTCAGGTTTGTTTCTTTCACCTCCAACTCTGTCTCCCTTACGTATGAAACAATAAAAAACGTAATAAAATAAAAAAGAACATTGATAATGTTTTATTGACATTTATTGTAATGGAATATAGCACTAAAGTTAGTTTTGAAGCATAATTTATAATAATATATAAAAGATATAGGAACACTGCAGTTTTGTGCATCCAAGAGCAAAACCACAAACAATGGCTTGTTACTGCAAGTCCATCACTGTATGGTTTCTAGGTTGAACTGTCCGGCCCAAAAGTTGGGTTTGAGACATGACAACATGGAAACACAACGCTGGTGTCCTGGAGTGAATTCCAATGTTGCGCAGCATGTGTGAAGTTCACAGTCAAAAATTTAAAAATCGAAAAGGTAATAAAATTCTTTACACCATATTTTACTTTACTATTCATGGTGGTATACTTTCCTATTTATGGTCGTATACTTTCCTATTCATGGTGGTATACTTTCCTATTCATGGTGGTATA
>JACXGI010005513.1:0-46614 GCA_016801175.1 Esox masquinongy | reverse complement strand
CCCCCCCCCCCCCCCCGAGGAGCCGGTGTCCGGTTGTCTGTGTAGAACTGATGAGCCGAACGGTTGTCTGTTGCACCAGGGACGATTAAGGAAAGGGGGCTTCACAGCACTCTACTAAAACTGATCCTTAATGATTCTAGGAATAAGGCTTTCACCACTGCCTCATGATACTTACCAAACAGGGCTGATGCAAGTGTCGAGGCCCACGTGCACACACCCTGGTTAAGCCCCTGTTATAGGAACTCCGTTCTGACATTTTACTGGGCCTCATTTTCTAATCCCTCATTTGAAATGTTCCTCCGTTGTTTTACTTCATTTTTTCCTCCTTTTTTTTTGTCCTCCAACGTATTTCCTTTGCCTTGTCTCAGATTTCATTTAGGAAGGTGTGAGACTTGATTTGCGACTGCTGACAGAAACTGTTACAGGGATGGTTAGAGGGTGTGTGAGCATCAGCATGCACGCGCACACACACACACACACACACACACTCCAGCCGCTTCATAATTGACGTAGCTGATTCTCAGGGCACATTGTGGACCACTTATTTGTTTATTTGAAACAATGAATTACATGTGCCTAAGCCCCCTCTCTCTCACACACACACACACACTCTCACACAAACACACAGGCTGTCCATTAGAGGCAGCTAGTCTAAACAACTTGCTGAAATCCCGTCTCCCATCTCTGCAGTAACCCTTTTTTCTGCCTCCCTCGTTCTCTCTATTTTTGTCACTAAGTGAGGAAGGAGAAGTCTCATTTAACCCTGTGGAGTCTCAAGACATACTTCCGTCTTCCCCTCAGTGTGAAATACTTGTTTTTTTTTTGCAGCCTCACTGACAAAATGGTCTTTTCTATCCTGCCAAGCCCAGCCCCCGGCCAAATTGACGTTTGGTTTCTACGTACCTACAGTGTGTCCTAAGTCTTAAAGAATTTCCTGTCGGGCGCCAAGTTGTCTCCACAGTACCACGTCCAGTTATCCTGGAGACGTGCCTCAAAAACCCCACCCCCATGTGCCCTAACAGGTGCCCTGTTTCAGGTGTAAACCCTGCCCTCCTTTTGTGTTTCCGTGGTAACCAAAGGGCATAGAACCAGCTTGTGCCGTGGCCGAGCCGGCCAACCGCCTAGTGCCACGAGGGTTGGCGGCAGTCGTCTGCGTGGTTTATAGGTAGTTGTACAGTCGCCGCGGGAGTTCCTTCGCCTGTTGTCTGATGCGAATGTATAGTTGTCTCTCACCCCACCCCTCTCAGCTACCGTTTCCCAAGACAGCCGTCCGGTGAATGGGACGCAGTTCGGGAAGCTGTGCCTTCTAACAGCCTGATGTAACCACACACGTATTGTCATGTCTGTAGAGACAAATCTGGGGTTGTTTGTTCGATTGCCGTGGCTTGATTGGTCGATAGGGCATATTTACTATGAAAACCAGCCGAGCGGCTTTTGTGCCCTCAATCTCTCTATCTCACTCGCTGTCTCCCTGCCTACTATAGCCAGTCTGTGTCTCCCATTTGAGACGCGACCTCTGTGTTGATCTTGGGCTCTCCGTGTCCCCAATGGAGCCCTATTCCCTATCTAGTCCCCTACTTTTAACCGGGGCCCATATGGCTCTGTTCACAAGTACTGCACTATGTAGGGAATAGGTTGCGGTTCATGAGCCCCCCCCCCCCAGCACTGTGTCAGCCTTATTCGAGTCCCGGCCGATGGCTCCAGGCGACACCCCTGTGCGTCTCCCAGTTGTCCGCGGCACAGAGGTCTTTGTCTGGACTTCAGACTGTGTC
This sequence comes from Esox masquinongy, assembly GCA_016801175.1. NCBI lineage: Eukaryota > Metazoa > Chordata > Actinopteri > Esociformes > Esocidae > Esox > Esox masquinongy. The sequence goes on along the minus strand of JACXGI010005513.1, from coordinate 44,842 downwards.
ATGCCCCTTTGGCTGGAGGCCCGGTGCTGGAAAAGAATGGCCACCATTACATCCTCTGTCCCAGTCGACTGACCTGGTTTGACTAGATACAGTGTCCCCTTCCTCCCCACGCCAGACACGCACACACTCACACACACTCACACCACAGAGTCTGTCCAGAGTAGTGGCCTCTAAAGGTCTTTGTCGATTCAAAACAAACAGGTTTTTGAACGATACAAGAAACCATGCGGTTCTTTAACAGGGAAAACTGGTTTATCCCGGTGGATGTACATTTCCACACAGACCAAGATGCAGCAGAAACTCTAAACCTTATGGGTCACCCAAGTAACATATGTAGCCATCCACTGTCCGAACCAAAAGTGCCTATTCAAGAACCATTTTCATGGTGAAACTATGTGTGCTAGAACTGTCCCCTCATAAACATCCGACCGGCGTAGTCTGTCATCAGTCTGTGCTTTGTGCCAAACTTCCGCATGGGTGTGACTCAGTCTCAGGACAGGCCGATATCCAGACAGAGACACAAGTTTCTTTGGTCTTATCTGGTCCGGTGAGGGAGAGTGGGAGCGCTTTGTCACGTATTCTCCGGTCCAGTCGGAGCGAGAGCAGGAAAGAGCCAGTCGGACAGTGTAGCGGGGGCAGTTTTCAGTATTCAACTTGTGAATGTGTGTGTGTTTGACAGATTCTGTTGCCTCAGGCCGTCTCGCGGCTCTGCTAGCTCTGCTGCGGTTTTAAATGTGTGCCAACGGCCCTGTTTCAGCACCGACACGGGCACACCACGTAGAATGAAGCCATATTATAAAATGGCCGTGTGTTCCGAATGGTGCACTATTGCCCAACTCGGGATGCAGCGCCCGAGTCAGTGCAAATTCAGTGTCCAGCTCTAGAGGTGCGCTTTGAAGGTGTCAACGAGCCTTGTGCCATTTAGCGTCTTAATATGCAGTAGTGTCTTTACGTAATGAAAGCTCTACACCTCTTTTTTCCACACGCAAATGAATCTAAAACTCAGGCTAAAAAGGTCTGTAAGACGGCAACGGGGTTTAGGGATTTCATTGTGTAAACACCACTGTCTTAAGTTTTTTTTTTAATGATTTTTGTTGCTTTTAAACGGTTTTAATGTCCTGTGAGGTCACACCTTAGTCAACACACCTCCATCCACTCTGTTGTATCTCTGTCATTATGACCGGCGTTACCGGGGATTCCGACACTCAAAAGAATGCTAAGAATGTCATTTTAGTTCTTTTGATTCTGTGGGGTGTTTTTTACGGTTTGGGGGGGCTTGGGGTGTAAAAGAGATGAGTGCTACGGTCCACACAACAAAAAGGTGTATAAGAGATAATTCTCAGTGATTCTGATGATTTCTTACAATGTTGTTGTTGTTCTTTTTGGCTGCCCCATTTAATCAAGTTCCTTGTTTTCTTAGAGAAGAAATATTAATATGCAAATAATCTGGCAAAATATTACTGATATTCTAGTGCCTCCTGTTCCGAAACTCTGCCTCTACCTTTTTTACCCCCAATCAAATCGTTTAGTGTTTTTACTTAGGTTTTTCAGATTTTTGCCATAGAGGTATTTTTATGTCCTCATATCAATGTGTCCCAAATGACACCCTGTTCCCTGAAGTAGTGTGCTACATTATGAACTAGGGTGCCATTTGGGACGGAAGCCAAGAAGATAAATCACATTACAACGATTACAGACCTACTGTTTTTCTTGCTTATACAGTTCAAAACTTTTTTTTCTTGGGAAATACGATAAAAATGCTTTCATTGTACAGTCTCTCTAACTTATACTATCTTACCCTGTACTATTCTCCCAATAAAACAACAAACAATTTTTCAAATTGTGTGGTGACGTGTTTCAAGTGTTTCCTTAGTTCCATCCAATGTTATGTCAATACTTTCCACTTTCATTTGTCACAACTTTGTATGAATGTAGCCCACAGCCATGTTTGGGGTAGTTCTTTGGTATGTCTGTCCAACAGTCCCACAAAACTGGTAGTCACGTATGCATTTATTTTAATATTAACCTTCTGTATTAGGTTGTTACATAGGAAATGGGATTTGTTGTCAGGCAATGACTGCCGGTTTTACCCGCAAACATGTCTGACGTATCTGTCATCGTCAGGAGGCAGTGATGTTATCGGCTTGGTTTGTATCCCAAAGGATTACCGAAGGTAGCAGGAAACCGAATTATGACGTTAAATCGCTGCCGCCACAACATAGCCAAAAATGGATTGCATTTTGTGTCTTGCTTAGCCGCTCATCTGTCAGTATTTCACACCTTTCTGTCTAGCTAATTAGCTCCGCAGTTGGCCAGCATGCTGCTGCAGCTGGGAGGAAGAATTGAACGATTAGACCGTTTTTCATTGATACATTGTAATTATCGGGTTAGTCCCTCTCAGGTGGTTCTGTTTAAAAGACATATCAACGTCTTTTTTCTCAATCTCTGCTGTTATGATCTACAAAATACAATGCAACTGTTGTTTTTGCTCTGTACTCCAGCACATTGGATTTGAAACAAGTAGTACTGCCCTTCTATACATAGTCCTTTCACTTCACTTTGTTCTAGTTCTTCCATGTTCATTTCCTATTTTGTTATTTATAGGGGCCATGTGATGTAAGATTTTTACTGTATGAACAGCATAAATATAAGCACATTTCACCGGAAGATATCTGTGGTTAATGTTTCAAATATTTTTACAAATATATATAAATACAAATAAACCAGTATCAAATTGCAATTCCAAGTGGTACTTGTACAAATAGGAATAGGGGATTCAGCAGCTTGTCAGCTGCTCATATATTTTATTTTTTGAGTTAGCGGCCAACTGAAACTGGTGCTGCCCAAAGGAAGGTTTAGCGTTCAGTTTTGTGTTTAGCGGGTGAAATGTATGTCAAATTGTATTCAGGACAGGGGATTGATCTGGCCAGTAGAGAACATTCCACTTTTTTGGCCGAAGAAAAATGGCTTCAGCAGTTTGTCTGTGTTCATTGTACTGCTGCAAGGTGACGTGTCCAGCGACTTCAGAGGAATCTGGTTGATCTGAGGAGATAAAATGTTTCTGAGCACTTCAGTTAATCTGCTGCTGCCATCAGCTGTTCCGTCAGCTGTTCCATCATCAATGAAGATAATGCGATCCAGTTGCCGTGGCAGCCATACAGGCCTGAGCCATAACACTGACTTCCACCATGTTTCACTGACAAGGTGGTATGCTTTGAATTTTGAATAGTTCCTTTCTAACTACTACACCTTAATCTTCGTCTGGCCTCTCCTTAAGTCTTTGTACCAGAAATCAACAGGTTTTTATTTACCTGTAACACAGCCGTTCTGTTATTGATGCTTATCAGTGGTTTGCATATTCTGGTGAAGCCTCAGGTGATGCTGGTTTAGACATCTCTTTATAGACTTTTACAAATCAGTGCTTACATCCTAGAGAATGCTTTCTGTGTCAGTTTAAATGTTTTTTTCTTCCCAATTGCAAGCAGTCTTCTATGGTCTAACGTGATTTGTCAGTTTGTTCTTGCTTGTTAACAATGTACTAAACAATTGATTTTGACACATTCAATGTTTTGGCAATGTCACTGATTTATTTTTAAGCCTTATTATGGCATTTATTGGTATTGACACTGCTCCTGATGTTGAGCGAAAATGGCAATCTACTCCAAATAAATGCCACACTTAGAATTGCCTCTAGACATTTAGTCCCTGTCAAAATGTCTCTTCATAGAATCGTACAGTAGAATACACATGCACAACAAAGTTCTTGATACCAGAGGAATTCTCAACAATGCCACTTCATAGTTATGATAAAATACAATCATACATTGGAACAGTAATAAGAACACAATAATAATAATAGTAAAATAAAAATAGAGAATAGGGCAATATTGAAATTTACAGAATATGTACAGGAGCAAAATGTGGAGCAATATGTTTTGTTAGCTCTCTTGCTCATGAACTAACGAGGTAAGAGTACTCATTGGTTTTCATTTAACTTCAGATTCCCAGCCTGACCAATAATCTTTTGACAGCAGGTTTTTATTTTTTTATATTTTATATTTCCTAACATCAATCCAATGGCACCTTACAATTTGTAATTTGAGTGTAAGCGTTTTATATAAAAAGAGCGACATTTCAATGCACAGTTTGTAATTCAGTAAAATTAGACGATTGGTCAGGTTTGAATAATTCTGCAAGGAACTGTATGTACAAAGAGGCAAAATATTCCTACTTGGTTCATCATTTATGAATGTAAATATCCTAAAAATAAGGCTGTCAGTCTGCACTTTAATCTCTTATGCACTGTTTCTTTTCAAATGATGTGTGCTGGAGTACAAACCCAAAATTTACTGCACTGTATATTCAGCTATTTCTTTAACAAACATCGTAAGCAGTTTGTGTCACTTAGGGGCTCACAAACCCCCCGCCCCTGTTTACCAAGGTGTGCCACAGGGTTCTGTGCTTGGACCCCTGCTTTTCACCATCTGCATTCCACTCCTGGGCCAGATCATTCGCTGCCAGTTTTGTCAGCATTGACTTAAATTCAGTGCCTAAATTAACTTGAAAATGGCCAAAACTCTGGCTATTATAGGTGCTTAATAATAAAGACAACTTTAAAAAAAAAACTTAGTAAAACAAGTAACCCCTGGAATGTTTTTCTCCTAAGAACCTCTTTTATTGGTTCCTCCAAGAAAGTTACAATTTCAATATCATCATGTGATGTGTGCCTCAGCCAAATGACCAAATGGGGACATCTACACTGAACAAAAATGTGATCTTTACACATAAAATGTTGGTATCATGTTTCACAATAAATACCACTCTCAAGAATGTGTTGTTTTTTACAAAACACAATGACACAGATGTCTCAAATTTTGAACAAGTGTATAATCGATATGCAAACTTCAGGAATGTCCACCTGAAATGTTGCCACAGAAATGAAAGTGAATTTCTCTAGCATAACAGTGTTGTTTTAGGGAACTTGTCGGCGTGACCAACCAGCCTCACAACCACAGAGCAGGTGTAACTTCACCAGCATAGGACCTCCACACCTGGCGTCTTCAGCTGCATGATCGTCTATGACTGGCAACACAGACAGCTGATGAAACCGTGGGTTTGTTCTGTGGAAGAATTTCGGCACAAACTCTCGGGCATCCTCACATGCGCCTTCTAACCCACGCCCCTTACATTTTTTAAGGTATTCGTGGCCAAGAGACGCGTGCTGTATCTATATTCCCAGTCGTGAACTCCCTAGATTAGGGACTAATTACTTAATTTGAATGGACTTATTTCCCCATATGAACTGTAACTCAGTAAAACCTTTAAAATTTTTGTTGCATTTTTCATTTATATTTTTGTCCAGTGTACCTTTATTATGTTTGCTTTGCTGCTTTGCACCTGATTTGTTTTTAATCTGAATGATCCCAGGCAGCTGGTGGTACCTTAATTGGGGAGGATAGGCTCATAGTATTGGCTGGCCTGTATTATAATACATATTTTCTATATGTTTGATGCAGTTCCTTAATTGGGGAGGATAGGCTCATAGTATTGGCTGGCCTGTATTATAATACATATTTTCTATATGTTTGATGCAGTTCCTTAATTGGGGAGGATAGGCTCATAGTATTGGCTGGCCTGTATTATAATACATATTTTCTATGTATCTGATGCAGTTCCTTATACAGTAATGAACTTTCCCCTTTGATTTCTAACACTCTAGTACTTCAGTACTCTGGTAATCAGGGATTAGTATAAATTGTACCTTAGCACTGAATACCTTGGTGTAATTAACGTCCAAGTATGCAAGTAGGATAAAGCCAGATCAGCTTCAGTTTGGTAGTGTTCAGCAGTTCACACCACAGCAAAAACACTTTGCAACGGAACATCAACACAGGCTTTTCCTATTGGAAAAATGTGGTCTCTGTTTCAGTGAGTTTTCTTGCGTTTTGTGCCTAATGAATGTGTCCATGTACAAAGGAAGGAAGATTGGAGAGCAACATTATGGTCAGCTGATGGGCTTTAACTTCATTATTTCCCCTCTCTTTAAAGTAATCTATGTCCAAAATGGCCCCCTATTCCCTACATAGTGCCTAATTTTGACCAATAGGCCTCTGGTCAGTAGTAGGGCACAGTACAGATTAATGGGTATGATTTTGGAGGTAAACCAGGTTGTTTCTTTGACCTTGTTTTCTGGTAGATGGGCAATGGTATTCCTTGTATTATATGGCTGCTGAACTAGTGCAGCTGATGTGCCATTCACCTCTACTTCGTTTGTGGAAAACTCATAACAAAGGATTGTTTTGGGGTTTTGTCCTGTATCTGGGATGTACACAACCGAGTGCAGCTGTGTACTTGTAATGCTAGAATGCAACAGATATGGGTTTGTAGTGTAATGAGAAATGTCTGTTGAGGAAGAGTGGAAGTGTATTTGATAAAGAGGAGCGTCTGGCCCCCCCAAGTCTCCAACAGACCCTTGGTGATGTTAATCAGGGGTCCTGCATAACATTTGCATCTCTAAATATCTGGAACACCAGGTGTGGGCCTTCAGCCCCACCCTCCTGAGCTCACCTGGGGAGGTGTGAAACTGAGCAAACTGGAATGTAACTAAATACATGATATTGTGAACATTTATCTGTAGTGTTTGGATTTCCCCTGTTCCCCATAAAGGGCACAATAGTCTGATATGCTTTATTGTATTGTATGGGTTATGGATCAAACTTTACAAGAACACTGTAGAATGTTTGTCCATGTAACATATCAGACAACAACTGGCGGCAACGCCTCATCCATTCGGTAATTTTGCGTTGGTTAAGTGGGACAGTTCCTGTCCTTTGTGTTCATTGTGTTTACCAAGGTAAAGTAATACTAATGACTATTTGGGGGACTGTTTTAGATATGTCTTTGTTTAGGATAAATAGCCATATCTCAAACAGTGATTTGAGCTTGTTCTCATTAAACAGACCTCCAACACGATGTGTTGAAATGCTATTTAGGAGTTTGTTTTCGTTGAAGAGACCTCCCAACACGTTGTGTGGTGAACAGAGTTAGGAGTCTATCGTTAATGGATGCTCCTAGCACACGTTCGTGCTATAGTGTGTTTTAGACACTTATGGTATAATTAGTAGATTTGGACGCTGAATATTGCTGGTATGTAACTATGTTTGGTATTCTAACTTTATTATTTGATTGGAATAAATGGTATTACTTTGAAATATGGCATTCCTTGTTTATTTTCATACTCAAGTTTGTAGGACTACTGATAATTACATGTGTATAAGTAAGTTGAAGCAAACAGACTTGTCATCCCTGAGTCCTGGGTTTCATAACATTCTGTGTAGACCCAGGAACACATGCCATTTTAATGTTCTGTGATAAACAACCTACACTATGGACGCTTATGATAACATAAGTATAAGTGCACACACATATGTAATTCGAAGTGACCAGACTGGTTATCCCTGAGTTCTGGGTCTCTGACCAGTCTGGATGAACCCAGGAACACATGCCATTTTTATGCATGGTGTGTGACGAAAGGAGTAGCTACCTTTACTAAGGACTTCCTACATATTATAGTTACTTACGATCATGTATATTTACTCACAATATAGAGTTAGAGTATGTATATATTTATCATTAATGTTATATTCCATTGCACTCATTTTCCTAGCTGTCCCCTCAGTAGCCTTCTAAGTGGTAAACTTTCAGTCACCCATATTACAGGTTTGTAATGCTTATAATAGACATCTTGAATAAATGTGTGTATATATGTACATGTGGTTTGAATAACCTAGCCAAAGATATATGTTGTGCCTTTGAGCATGGAACTCAACATTACTCTCTTCTGTAAGTTGCTCTGGATAAGAGCATCTACTAAATAACTCAGAAGTTAAGTCTGACTCAGCAGTCACACTTTAAGATTCGTTAAATAAGATCCCTAGTGTCTGAATTTCAGATGATGTTAGTGGCATGGGACAGGAAGAGGTTTGCTGAACAGAGTGACATATTATTGTTAAAAAATTCAACTAAGCTCAATGCAGGCAACATCAGGTTGTAATGTCAGGACAGAAACACTAGGTGGCGGTGAAAGAATAGTTAGCACAGTAGGCCACTCCAGAAGAGAAGCGTGGTATTGGAAAATAGAGTTGCATAAGCAGAGAGCCAAGTGGTTAGAACATTGGTTCCAGTAACTGAGAGGTCACTGGTTCAAACACCAGACCCCACAAGCTGAACATCCGTTGTTGTGAACGTTAGCAAGGCATTTCCTCCAGATTATTCCAACAGAGGGTTCTGTGAAGAGATTAGGGAGATAGAGTGTGCGTGCGGGTGCCATATGGTGTGAGATCTGGTTTCTGCATGTGCTGACGTTGTTACCACGTGGGTTGTTACACACACACACACACTTATTTTCTAGTCAAATAAACGTTATGCATATTACTATCTCACCCGAAATCAAAAGAGATGAGCAGGTGTTGAGATACTCATTTATTATAAACAAATCAATTGAATTTGAATTAATAAAAAAAAATCTGCTGGGGGTATTGCAGCTTCAACCAGGCATAGGACTGGCTTTCTATAAAAAAAAAAAACATGACAGAGAAAGACACATCTGAACACAGTTTCAAAAACAGATAGTACCAGCAGAATGTTCAAGTCATAGTATGCTCATGAGCCCTGTTCAGGCCTACTGCTAACATGTGTCCTTGTTTCCTAAACCTGTCCACATTCTGGTTGTGAATACATTTGCAGACAGTAAATGGCTTAGACAGTGATCTGCTACCTGTGTGCAGAGGTGTAAAAGGTGCAAAGTAAAAATACTCAGCTGAATTTTGCTGTGTTTACCACTTTTGGGAAGTTATTAATTAAGACATCAATTACCAGGTAAAGGGAGTTCATAATTAACCAGTGGGTAATACAATAAAAATGTGTGGAAAATTATCAATTTAGGTCACTGGTCAGTTACAAACTACTTTTACCTAGTAACTTTTGTCTTAATAAAGAACTTCCCAAAAATGGTGAACACAACCAAGTACTTTCACCTCTCTGCTTGTGCCTGTGTGTTTCAGAGGTGGTCGGAAGTCCTGCTTATATCTGGTTCTAACGGGTCCTTGATTCTCATCTTGTTCACATTCTGAGTGGCCCACGTTAGACAAGCATGCACAATTAAAAGACTCATTGTTACTGTATTTTGATTGAATCTTTCCGATCACCTTCTGTAGTAGTCAAGGCCTACATTGGGCCGGTTTTGCTGACAAAGATGGACCATAGCGCTGAATAAAAAAAATGCCACAAAGCTTCATTTCTTTAGTTCAGCACGAGGGTTAATCTGTGCCCACGAAACTGGCCCTATTGTGTTTTTATCCTTACAAGTGCAGACATTTCTGGACAGTGAGACTATTTAAACAGACATCCCACCATGTAAAATGATTGACACGTAAGAGTATCCACATCAATAAGACTTGAAATAAATAAATAAATACTACTTTGAAAGAATATCATAAATATGCATTTGCAGAAAGGATGGGACCAGGATATCCGGTCAGAATGTGGACACAGTAAACGGATATGTGAAACATCTTACTACCATGTGTAGATGTAGCAGCTACAATGTGGACACAGCGTGGATAAGATCAGGAGAAAAGGCACATGATAACAGCTTTAGAGAAACCTAGAGTCAGGGTCTTTGAGTGAGGCGTTTAGGCCAGTATGACCAAAAAAAGTCTCCCTCCGCAAAACAAATCTTATGGAAGATTTGTCTTGTCACCATGGGTTGCTCAAGCACATGAATTTCTACATAAACATTTAAATGGTGTATACATAAAACTTTGATTGATTGATTGACAGACTGACTGGTAGAGTGGTCGACAGAACTGAATCGCAAAGTCGTTCATATTACAATCCATGCATCTTAGTCTCAACCATACTGTTACTTGGAACATTTATAACATATGTAACATGTACAAATGGACTACATGAAGTAGACTGTTGTGTTGTTTTCTAGGCTCTGTAATAACTACTGTTAGAGGATAGTGCTAGGCTACCAGTACATTCAGATAATAGTGAACATTATGACAGTACCTGACCTGTTAAAACCAGACCTTTGGCATTGATCAACGTCCGGGTTGACACTGTAAACTGTCGTTTTGGGATTATAACTGCAAACAGAGAGATCATATCCTGGTCGCTGACATTAGTTATAACACTTAATGCCCGTCTCAGCCGTGTGAGGAGTTTGATTCACTCTCTGCGGAAAAAGACAAGGAATACACTGAAGACTACATGTTTCTCTGCATTACAAATATGTGAACTACATCTGAGAGGCCATACAAGTAAGAAGTGTTGGTGTGCATCTGTTCCACTGAGTTGATCCAGCACTCAGCAGCACGCATGTTCTCCAGCGGGTGAAGGTGAACCATGACCTTTCAGTTACTTGGTCGATAATTCGATCAGGCAGCAGTTGGCCAGATCAGGCCGTATAGTTCTTTCATTCAACCTTGAATTAACTGAGTGGTCCCACTGAGGTCGGAACCCATCTTTTCCTCAAGAGGTCGGCTAGTGCCGCCTGTCCCGTTACAATTCAGCCACATTCAAAGCACGCCGCCGGTCTCCCGTTCAGCTGACTGCTTATCCGGACTCGTCTCCGCGAACAAGTCGATGTCCAGGAAATCCGCTGACCCGCTGTCCTGAGACATCTTCTCCAGCTCATCTCCTATACCTTCCTCCTCCCTTCCCGCCACATCCTGTTTCCTCGTCTTGGCACGGCGGAAGAGGCCCGACTTGGCAGGACCCACCATGGCAAGGAAGACAGCACCCAGCCCCATGCCCACAGCACAGGAATAGAAGGCCGAGCCGTAGTTATGGGTCACATCCACCAATAAGCCTGAGGAGAAAACACACCGGAAAACGTTAAGGACGCCTAAAGAAAGACAGACGTGGAACTGACATGACAGGAAAACAGGGGAGTCGGAGAAATACAGAGTCCGTATGTATTTCTAATTCCTTGCTCTGTTAATTTATTGTGTATTATCATCCATGCCAATCCATCTATTATATTTATTTGAACATTTTTGCTTTGGCAACAGATACCGTGAGCGCAGCCCGAGCTACCAAACCGGAATGTCACCTCTTACCTCCCAGAGGTGGTCCGGCCAGCCCCGCGAAGCTCTGAATACACACGTAGACCCCCACGGATGAGGGCATCCGGTCAATGCCCACCACGTCCTCCTCGGCCAGCATGGGGATGTGGGTGGAGCCTACGGTGCCCATCAGGAAGCCGTAGAAACAGCAGCAGACCGCCAGCCCCCAGAACTCCGTCACCAGGGTGAAGGCCACCAGCACCAGGCACAGCAGGACGACGCAAACCAGGAGCACCTGGATCTTCCGCACCCGCAGCTTGTTTAATATGACCCCGATGGACAGGCGCCCGCACACCTCAGCCACCGCCATCACGGACAGCATGTAGGCCGCCTTTTCCGAGTCCACCCCTCTGCTCTTGCTGAGTTCTATGATGTAAAGCGATGGGGCGAAGAAACCCAAAGTGGCGAACAGGCCGAACAGGGAGTAGCAGAGGAAGGCTCCGTCTTTCAGCACAGTGACGTCGAGGAGTTTAGGCCTGGGTGGTTGAGCCGCCACGGGGCACGACTCGCTTCGCTCCTTCTCCCCAGCCTCGAGCTGCTCCAGCGAGGTTCGAGGGATCACCTGGCCCCCTTGGTCTTGGCTCTTCTCGCCCCGGGCGTCCATGAGGGCCAGCGTCTCGGATGGGTCGCGGGAGGCCGCTGTGCCGGCCTGGAGGTCGGCTGTGGAGGCGGACAGAGAGGTGACCCCGGAATCGGCGGAGTCTTCAGACTCCCCGGCACTAATGCTGGTCTGGGCGTCTTCGTTCTCGAGCTCGTAGACCGTAGCCAACGGAACAAACGGCTTCTTACTGAACACCTCCTCCACCACTTCCTGGCTGGGGCTGATGACGATTGGTCGTAGCAGAGCGCCGCAGCCAATCAAGGAGGCCTGCAGGAAGCCAATGAGGACGAAGCAGTGACGCCAGCCGATGGTCTCCTTTAAGGCCATGAAGGCTGCAGAAGGGATGGGAAACATAGTTTTAAAACAACTGTCGTTTTAAAATGAATTTTACCATTCGACAAGGTTATTTCGAAGCAGATCGGAGGACAAAATATGTACCTTTAATATCAGTTTTTCTGGGTCTGAAACTGACATCATATTCCTAAGGTAGTGCACTACTTTTGGTCAAAAGAAGTGCACTCACTTTAGGGAATCGGGTACCAATTGGGAGGAACACGGACGAACCTGGTGCAAAGGCAAACATGGCGAAGGACTCTCCTGAAGATGCCAGGGAGGTGACCAGAGACCTCCTCTTGCTAAAATACTGGGACAAGATGGTGACCGTCGGGAGGAAGGTCAGGCAGTAACCCAGGCCTGAAGACATCAGAAATGAGAAGAATATTTTTCAATAAACACCCAAAATGTGCAATATGCGTGATCAGGAGTGCCTTGTCATCAAGGTCTTGTCAAATAAGGTTTACGAAGTGTCAAAGGGCAAAATGCCGTTTCACTCTTTTTTCTCAAATCCATGTCATCGGTTAGACGTCATTGATCAAACACGAGTGTGCGTGCGGGAACGTGATAGCCACTGGCCCTGCAGCGAGGTCAGAGGTCAAGAGGTCAGGGGTGACAGGTCTCTGTGATGTCAAAGGTCAGGGGCTGACGCGTCACTGTGACGTGACTCACTCAGTGGTCGCTTGGCCGAGGTGTGATGGGGTCGGGCTGGTTGTCGTGGTGACTGCTAAAATAAGACGCAGTTAAAAAACAACAGAGAGAGAGAAGAGAAGAGGGGAAGAGAAAACAGGGATTGTTAAGTTAGCTGCTGTCTGTTTCAAAGGGAGAGCTGAAGAATCGTTATTTAGAAGGAGAGCTAGCAGTGTTTCGTTCTGGGAAAGAAAAGTTATTCCCATCGGATCTGGAAGGAAATATTCGTTTATTTTTGGATAATTTTGATATCATCAGTCCTTTTCTGCGGTGTCAATCCAGGATGGATCACAGTGCAGGACACAGATTCAAAATAGTGGTGTTTAAGCCTCATTGTTAACACAGGTTTCATTGATATGCAGTAAATACAGGTTTCATTGATATGTATACAGGCTTGGCAGCGGAGTTATTCTTGTTGAGCACCCCACAAGCAAAGACCTGGTTTGGAAGATGTTGGTCAATGTCAATCATGGCACTGCTAGTCATCCCTTCCCTATTCTTTACTTTGTAAAATGGTTTTTCACCCTGAAAGAAGTCTGTTGGCCAAGAGGAATGGTTCAGTTGTATAAACAGCCACTACAAAGATTGTTCTACTTAAGACATTGCTAGAAAAAAAGAAAGGATGTAATCAGGATATGTGTAAGCATGGTTAAAATGAGTCATCTGCATTATTTGCCAGTGATGGCAAATGTTAGCTGAAGTTTGTAAGAGCTGCTTAAAGACAACTGAACAACAGATTTCTCTTGTCCCATATACTTTTTTCATTGTGAGAAATTGAAAGTCTCCCTTACGCATGAATTGACCATTACTCTTAAAAGAAAACAAAAAACGAATCAGTGTTTTCCAATTCATTTGACATTACCCTCACAAGATAGGCCGCAGTGTGCAAAAACGGGGCTTATGTGTGTGTTAGCTTGTGTGCTTGCCCATCTGCGTGGGCAGCCGATGAGATGGTTACCTGAGACAATACCGAGGGTGATGTACATCTCATTAATGGAGGACACGAAAGCAGAGGAGACTGTTCCCAGGCTGATCAGAAAACCTCCCAGCATCACTACAGGACGGTACCCAAACCGGGTACTCAGCAGGGTGGACAAAGGGGCTGGAGGGAAGGAAAGGAGTGAGGGGGTAGAAGTCATGGAGAAAAGAGAGAGTACGGTTTAGTTTTAAAAGGTAGAGATATGCTTGTTTAGTTTTGCTGGTAGAGATATGTCTTTGTTAAAAATATTACTCCTCTTCACTAAGTAATAATTTATATATAAAATTATGGCTGTATGAAATCAATACCACTCCTTACATAATCTTTTAAGATCCACTGGTTAACAATACTGGAATGATTTTTGGTTGAATTAACAATTTCTTTGTGGATTGTTAAGATCCACTTTCTGACAATTGTCCTGTCAGAGGCAATATAATGCCATTCACTTTAATAATGGCTCATGGTCCAGTGGAAGCCAAAGAGCCCCTTGACATCAAAGATCCACCACCGTATTTTACGGCAGGCATGAGGTTCCCACTTCCTTAAGCATTCTCATGTCGACGGTAAAATGACTACTGTCTATACCAAAGGAGCTCAATTTTTATCATCATCGTCATCTGACCAAAGCACTGGTAACAGTCCAAGTGTCAAGGCATTCAGAATTTTTGAATGACACACCTTTGTTTAGATACACAGTAAACGTAACACTCCACTAAATCAAGTAAACAGGATATTAAAAAACTGGTAAGATTTGATGAATCTGATATTACAAGATGTTGATGATTATAATCACAATGATACCAAGGCAACGGTGCAAGCAGCTTTGGTAGGGTTCAGTATTCACCCAATTTTGCATTTATACATTTTTCCATAAAATACACCAAATGTTGCATGGATGTTTTCTCTTGGTGCCTTCTTATGGACAAATTTAAACATTGTTAATTAGCTAGACTCAAACCCTGAAAATGTGTGCCAAATTAATCACACAGAGTAAATGCATCAAGAGATATTGTTATGTGGTTGTTATGGCGCCAGTATGAGGACAAACTGAATAGATACTTTTTAAAATCTTAATAGTGTTTTGGGCATCAACTGATGTTATAATATGATTATCAACATTTATGTACAATCCACAGCCACATGAAACTTTAAGTTTGAAGCCCTTTTGACTGTTCAAAATCGCAGGGACTTTCTGGGTCCCATTGGCAGATAATGACGATGATTATCACAACGATGACGACGAGCATGATAACGATGACCATCATCACACGGAGAATATTGATCACAGTGATGCTAAGACTGACAATCCAACCCACCTGTGAAGGCGAGGATGAAGACGCATATGGAGATGACCCAGGACACTCGGCTGTTGCTCTCCCCAAACTCTGTCATGAGGTCCTGGAGGAACACCCCCAGACTCTTAATTGTCCCGTAGGTGAACACCTCCACGAAGAAAAAGGCACCGGCCACCACCCAGCCCCAGCCCCCATCTGGCACTGCCTCGTACACACACGGACCGGCGCAACCCTGCATCGCCGACTTGAACCCCCTCATTGCTGGATTGGGGCCCTGGGAGAGAGAGAGACGGGGGAAGGCAGGGTTAGACACCTCTACATACTAAGGGAGCGAGGGAGTACAAACACAGTGAGGCTGTCAGGCGCATAAACACGCGCAATAACCATAGCCTGCAGTCCCAGCACTTACTGGAACGCGGCCAGAGGATTTCCTAAAGCAGCCGGCGCTGCTGAGCCTTAAGCTATTTTCACAGTTTCACTGCTGGAAATCTGAGTTATTAAATGTAACTCCACCCTCCTCATTCCCACGCTCTCTATATACACCACATAGTATTTCTTTGGCTTGCTGCTTGGTTCTTCTCTTGCTTGACCTCATTCTGAGCTTTAAAGAAACGTTGAAGCTGTAATAAACCAGACAATCACGCTTAACTAGAGATCTTCACCCCCGGGATCTAGTTTCTGAGGATGTTCCTGTTCTATATGGGTCTGGTCTGCCTTTCAGAAATTTTAATATACAATATTTAAAAAAAACAAATATGATGCAACATATGTGGACATTTTCAGTCAATTGTCAACGAAGCCATGTTGCACTGGTTTTATTTTGCAATGCTCACAGTACTTTTGACATGCTAGTTTTTCTCTTTTTTATAACATTCCTTTCACTATTACTTAATCAAGCAGCCTCATAAATAACCCCCTAGTAGTTTGGTTCCCCTGCAGATATTTAACTGTTTAAAATAAAGTAGAAAGGGGTGTGATTTGTGACTAATCTGTAAACAATTGTAAATTATAAACTAGTTACCAAAGAACAATAAAAGATAGCTTGATCTGGATAAGAGCGTCAGCAAAAAGAAGTTTTGTCAAACCCGTGGCATACTAGATATACCCATGCTTTTTTATGCAATGTAGAATTATGATGATTAGATGTAGGCTATATGATTTGACATTACTTTTATTTATTTATATTTTATAGCGACAACAACAGAAGCATTTATACAGATTGAACAAATGTGTAACTACGGAGATGACCCATGTCAGTTAAAACTTTGAATCCACCCTCTGGTAGCTACTGGTAGCTACATTGCAGAACACCATCCTCTCTTCCGCTCTCTCTCTCTCTCTCGTGCAGAGTGTACCCTGACTAGTCTTTACAGCATTGCGGAGATCATGTAAGGTGTTGAATGTATTGCGCCATCATTAAAATGATGTGCCAATACAGTAGCCCTGTTGGTAAAGTAAGACCCCCAGTAACTCCCTCGAGTATTTGCGATTACATGCTTTTTACGCGCCTTTTATTTTAATTTCACGTTTATAGTATTTTTTAAATAAGCCTAACAGTAAATATAGACCTGTACTTTGGTTACATCACTGCCTACTTGCAACTGAGTTGTTGGGAGAGTGATTCATATCGAGTAATAGTAGGCTACTGATGTACGGTAGTGGTTAAAAATGGTGGGTTAACAATGGTCGCCGGATGCAGTGACAAAACTTTCAATGCATGTTCATGCAAAAGGTGAGTACAAATGAAGCCACCAAAAAGCGGAATATAAATACTTACCAACAACAGCGACGACCAGTCTAGAGCGAAAAATGATCGGCAGAGAATTGCCTAGAGTCGCCTAACAATTGTACTAAAAATGTGATAATCAGCCGCTATCTTTTGTCTATCATTTCTATCTACTTGTAACGGATAGGCTACCAGCTCTGTCTATTTGGTTTCAGACGTTACGGTTGGTTATAAGCCTAACATTAAAATGTCCTCGTGTGTGATCCAAAAGGAGAATCATAGCTTAATATGTTACCCTGTTTACTGTAAGCCTATCTCTCTCTTTCTGGTAACGCACGTATTTATCATCTGCAAGTGAACCGTTTCCTTCCTTCCAGACCGTCCCAGCAGCGCTTTATAATGGCCTACCGGCTTGAGCCGGTCTTTTAGCGAGGGCGCGCCAATTCTGCTGTAGCCTTTTTCTCAGGAGCGCGCAACCCAGCACTGCACTTTTTTCTGTCATTATTGTATGAATTAAAACGACAACGTAAAAAAGAGTAACAACCATTCATTCCATTTAGAGTCTCGGTTAATGAGCGGTTATATGTCTTTATATTTACATGTTTACTCAATTTTGGTTGCACCTCCACCTAAGTGACGTTGCCAATTCTCGAGGTTCAGTCGAGAACGCGCCGTGGAGAAGAGACACAGCACATGCACACGCGGCTCAGTCAGGGCGAAACAGGTTTATTCCAGTTTGAGCCAGGAACACACTTTGAGAACATCGAAAGAACATCCTTACCTAACCGCTATTAATGTGATTTCATAGAACCCGATGTGAAATTGCCGGCAAATGAGAGCACTCCAACAAGTCACATGCGCAAATGTGTCTCCGGTGTAAAAGTTGGTTAGTGGGTTTTCATAGGCCCCACCCCAGTAGTAAGAACCCTTTGACATGTTGCCGGATGACGACGCTGTGACTCAACCAGGCAAAATTATAGATCACAAGTGGTGCTACAGTCCAACTGTAGGTCAGGCCTACATTTTTTCGTAGGGTAGGCCTACACTGTAAACACTACCGTGATTGTAACATCAGTCAGCGTGGAGTCAGGAAAGTCTGAATGGATTCTCACTTTTCGCGCACGAACATATGGTCATTACACGCGTGGGCATAGAATGTCACCACCCCTTTCAAAATGTTCACATTTTGTTGCCTTACAACCTGAATTGAAAACACAATATCAGAATTATTTACACGCAGTAACACACAATATCCACGTTGTCAAAAAAACAAAAAAATATTTAAAACAGTAAAATACCCTATGTGGATGAGTGAACACCACCCTGAGTTAATACTTGGTGAAACCACCTTTTGTTTGAATTACAGCCATGGATCACTTTGAATACATACCTACTAACGTGCCACACCTAGACTGTGCAATATCTGCCCATTCCTCCTTGCAGAATTTTTCGAGCTCAAATTGCATGGTGACCAATTACGGACTGCATTCTTCAAGTCATTCCACAGATTATTTATGGGATTTAGGTCGGGGCTGACATTCACTGTCTTGTCCTTCAGCCACTTTATGGTTGCTTTAGCTGTGTGCTTTGGGTCATTGTCATGTTGAAACATGAACCATCTTACCATTTTCAACTTCCTGGCAGAGGGCTGCAGGTTCTCCTCAAGAATCTGTCTGTATTTTGCACTGTCCATTTTCCCTTAGATCCTAACAAGTGCTCCAGTCCCTGCTGAAGAGAAACACCCTCACAACAGGATGCTGCCACCGACTTGCTTTACTGTAGGCATGGTCTTCTTTGATTAGATTCAAATTAGATTAGATTCAACTTTATTGTCATTGAACAGTATGAGTACAGTACAACAAAATGCAGTTAGCATCTAACCAGAAGTGCAAATAGAAGAGGGCAGTGCATTTACAAGTAGTGTTCTTTGGGTGGAAAGATGTATTGGTTTTTCGCAAGACATATCGTTTTGCGTTCAGACCAAAACGTTAAATTTTTGGTCAAATTAGACTGGATGTTGCCTTTCTTGAGGTGTGTTTTTTTTCTTGCCACCCTCCATTAGAGGCCAGGTTTGTGGTGAGCTTGTGATGTTGTAGTAAAATTCAAAGTTGCCATTGGCTTCTTGGTAGCCTCTCTGATCTGTCTCCTCCTTGCTCGGTGATTCAGTTTGGAGGGACAGCCTAAATTATGTAAGGTCTGGGTGGTGGCTCCACTTTTCTATAATGGTCTTAATTGTGCTAGGGATAGACAAAGCCTTTGAAATATTTTTATATCCATCCTCTGACTTGTGCCTTTCCACAAATTTATCTCATGGATCTTTCTCAAGTTTCTTTCCACCCACTCATTTGCAGGTTTTCAATTGCAATTTGAAGGGGGAGGGTCACTGCTTAATTTGTGCTGGATCCAGATGGATCCGGGACCTCCGGATCTTATCCGGTACCAATTGGGAGATGCACATATTTTGACAGATAAGAGTATCTGTCTTAATAAGTATAAAACATTAGAGTTTGACCAATAAAGTGGTCAAAAAACAAAAACTGCTAAAAAACAAAACTGCCTATTGCATCACTTCATCGCGTACGCGGCAGCAGTCCCGTCAAAAGGGCATGTGTTTACCAGTTAGAAATAATATCTAAAAGACAAGACAAGATTTATTTTTTTAAATCAGCAGGTCAGAGGGGAGGAGAGCTCTATCTGTTTAATGGTCAAAAACACTATGTGGAGATTTTTTGACCATTAAACCGAAAGGTAAGAATATGAATGTTCCATAATCTGTGGTAGTGCTGATGATGATGATCCGATAATGTTGATGTTATGGTGTAGTTAGTTAGGCCTATCAGTGGATTGGATGCAATACTTGAATTATAATAAGAGATGAGTTTGGTTGTCGGTGTAAATCCCATAATTTAATAATGTGGGCACAGACCAGTTCTGGCAGTGATGACAGTTATTTTACTGGATATCTTTATGAAAAAAAACGTATTTGAAATAAAACAATATTTCTTATTCAGCTTTCTGTCCTTGTCATCTTTTCATCATGTCTTTTACAAATTGGTGATATTAATCTTGGTATACATGAAGTGATTTAGGCTCTTTTTAAGCCTAATACATGTGTACCAGATTACAAAGTGACCTGTCCCAAATGATCAAATTCAGGCAGATTATTTTTTTGGGTTACAAAGAACACTAATAGGTGTGGCATGTCTCCTCAGGGTATAATATCTACATTATTTCCTCTGGTGTGGTTAGAAAACCTCTTAGGGATTTCAGAAAGGTATAATGTGTTGATCTAATGTATGTCGGAATAAATCACATGAATCAAAATTGCAAAAAATTTCCCAGATTACCCAAATTCACCCTATTGAATAAGTGCAAAAGTTGTAAACTAAAAATCTTGGAGTGAGAGCAACAAATAAACACAAATCCAAAGATTGAAGTATCATAATCAAAGCTAGTAAAAGGTGTTGGGGCTAAAAACGACCCCCTGCCAGAATCGTAACCCCCTTAGCGTAAATGCTCACACTATTCTCCATTACTGCAACTTACTTGCGGAGATGTTTGCCCTTCACTCTGTTTTCAATTTAGTTTCAGTGATCTTAGTAGCAAAAATATTTTATTGTGTCTTTGATGACAACAGTCAAAATGCTTATGTTTTCAGCCTTGTTTTATAGAAAATATAGTGGGGGTGTATAATTTCAGTAGGCAAGAAAATGGCCTACCCAAAATCTAACACCACTTAAATTTGCTTTATTTTGTCAGTAGGCTAGTTGGTCAATTTAAATATATTCTGAGGCACACAGTACTAGTCAATATTAGCTATGCAAAGTGAGCCAGACTTGCTGTCCCATGTGACTGAAATGGGAGAAGAATTGTGAACAACCCCCACAACTGCCTCCCTCCCTTCACATTCCAGGCACTCCTCAATAATTGTTTCATTTTCTTGCTTTTTTTCAGAAAAGCTACGGCTACATTACATCCTTAACACACTTTGAAATAGGTGAAAGAAACATGGGAGATGGCTGAGATGATGTAAGATTTCAGAAAAGAGATGTCTTTACAGACCAATATACCATAGCCGTACATAAAATTGCACACATTACGAGTCAGTGTCAGGTTTGAGAAACAGATGCCTCAACTGGCAGCTTCATAAAATAGTACCTGCAATACACCAGTCTCAACGTCAACAGTAAAGAGGTGACTTTGGGATGCTGGCCTTCTAGGCAGAATTGCAAAAAAGCCATATCTCAGACTGCCCAATAAAATTCCGATCATCCTGGGAAAAATTGCACAGAATGAGTGGCTGCTGGGTGGCCCACATAAGTTGAGTCGACCCAGCCCGAACCTCTCCATGGTCAGTCCGTCCCTGGGTGTTTGGATTACAAAGAAGAACACAGACCAAATGAAAAGATGCTGCAGGTGTGCTTGTCACCATCTGTCAAGCATGGTGGAGGCAATGTGAAGGTCTGGGGGTGATTCGGTGGAGGTAAAGTGGGAGATTTGTACAGGGTAAAAGGGATCTTTAAGAAGGAAGGCTATCACTCCATTTTGCAACACCATGCCATACCCTGTGGACGATGCTTTATTGGAGCCAATTTCCTCCTACAACAGGACAATGACCCACAGCTCCAGCAAGAACTATTTAGGGAAGAAGCAGTCAGATGGTATTCTGTTTATAATGGAGTGGCCAGCACAGGCGCTGGATCTTTACTGTTGAGCTATTGTGGGAGCAGCGTGACTGTATGGTATGTAAGAAGTGCCCATCAAGCCAATCCAGCTTGTGGGAGGTACTTCAGGAAGCATGGGATAAAATCTCTTTAGATTACTTTAACAAAATGACTACTAGAATGCCAAAGGCGTGCAAGGCTGCACATAATGAGTGCTACAAATTTAGGATTCTTTGACATTTTTATTTTTATTTCAAATAAAAATCATAATTTCTAACATTGTCAATGACAACATTTCTATTCATTTTCCTATATTTCCTATTCAAAATCATTTCATGTATGTCTTCATGGAAAACAAGGAAATTTCGAAATGACCCCAAACTTTTGAACTGTAGTGTATATGTTTGTTCAGAGGTGAACATTTTGATGTGCCATACCTCATAGGGTTTGTGTTATGTAAGTAAGAAGTGATTATTTTTGTTAACGCAGTCTGCAACTGACAGATTACGATGTTTGCTTATCTGGAGCACTACGCCCAGAGTACAACATGTTCTTGACCCCATGTTAAATCAGTCTGGTTACGTTGAACTTTAGTAACACCCTTCAGGCTATTAACATCCTGTTACGTCAAATGTTTTTTCTACTAAATCAATCCAATCCAAAATAAACAAGCTTTTTTCACACAGATGCACACACAGATGCGCACACAGTGCCGGTCCAATGGGTTGTTGAGATTACAATGTCTAAGATTACATTAACCTGTATCCAGAACCACAAATCATCTCATTGTAAGAAAAAAACTAAGAACTCCGAATTCAACTGAGGCCGCCGTTAAATGCAACAATTAATAGTTTACCTCATTCTTATTATGACAGTTCAGGTACAGCAAAGGACAGAATGATGACACCAATTAAGCAATCCATTTGAGTCATCGCTGTGAACTTCTGTTGTTCTGTTGATTGCTACAGCTGTCCGTATATTCCGAATTCAGTTAATGAAAGAAACGCATTTATGTAGACACTTGCCACTCCTGTTCACTTAATGCTTTGGCACATAGACTACAGCTGTTACCGATGCATAAAAACTATTATATTTAGGTACTGATCAGCAGTTGCCGGAGAATGGCATGTACCTACAGTGAATAATTAATAATACAATATAAGTAATAATGAATATAACTACATGAATATAAATATACTGTATGTAAATAGGTAAACTTCTTGTGGACAACAAACTGTATTCAGACTTCAGTCTTGCAAATGCTCACAAGGCAAAACCGGTTCTTGTACCAGACATACCAGTAGCAGGCTCAAATGCAGCCGCCACATTCAGTAACCTATTGAAAATAAAACTGACTGAACCTGTCCAAATGGGTGCACTCAGCCATGCATCCGCGCAGGCCATCCATTCCAAGCAAAATACATTGGCGATTAAAGAATTAAATAAACTTTGTTCTTTATGACAAATGTTGCAAAGTTTATGACGTCAATGTTTCCCTTTAGAAAATCAGAATGGTATGAATGTAGGCTAATACAATATTTAATGCATATTTATGTAGGCTATAGACAGAATGGCCTAAATTATAGAGGACCAAAGGAGTCAAAATTAAATAATATATAAATGATTAAATAGTGAAAATAAATAAATATATTGTTTTAAGTGGCACATTATTATGAAATCTTATCTTGAAATCTTAAAATAATGGTATGATACAGTATTTCATAATAATATATTGTATTTCTGTTTTTTTCATCACAATATGTATTTCATAAAATCATGGTCTTTTTAATAATATCATGACCTATTTCATAATTTCATGCTGTATTTAATCATTTAATGGCATATTTCATCATTTAATGGCATATTTCATCATTTAGTTTTATGAAAAAGGCCATGATTTTATGAAATACATCTTATGGTGAAAAATAATTTCATAGTAATGTGCCACTTAAAATAATATATATATTTAATTAATAAATTAATTATATAATTAATAAGTAAATGTTGACCCCATTGGTCCTCCATACTAAATACATATGCTATATGTTGTCCTCACACAGCCACATGATCCCGCGTGCTTATGTCTAGTCAGTTAATTAATTAACTCAAATCAATTCAAGTGGATTGACCTTCAACTAATCAAACCAACAATTCACATAACGCAGTACCAAAACGCCACAGTTCACAACAACAAACAGTACTGTACATCGCGCAACATCCATCAAATAAGCAGATTGGTAAATGTAGCTGATTAACATGTCTATAAATGATTATTGACTTTGTAACAAACATTTGCACATCAAAGACACGTTAACAAGTACCAATAAAATATTTAAAAAACAGCAAAAGAAAGAAATAATAACGAGAGATTAATATCATTTGCTAATTGCTAAACGTTCCTAAAAAAATGTAGGTTAGTTCTCAAGTCATCACCTAGACCACACCCATAATTTATTGAAGTACGCTGATTGACCCATTTAAACGGTAGCCAGCTCCAAACGTAAGCCTACTCATCATAACTAAGGCGGCATCTTTTAATTTTCAGTGTAATCTACTCACTGTCGCATATGCTGATTGTGGCCAGCCTAAGGCACACCTGTGCAGTACTCATGCTGTCTGATCAGCATCTTGATGTGCCACACCTGTGAGGTGGATGGATTATCTTGGCAAAGGAGAAGTGCTCACTAATACAGATTTAGACAGATTTATGAACAATATTTGAGAGAAATAGGCCTTTTGTGTACATAGAGAAAGACTTAGATCTTTGAGTTCAGCTCATGATAAATGGGGGCAAAAACAAAAGTGTTGTGTTTATAATTTTGTTCAGTGTAGTTCCTGTTTCACGAGCCCATTTCCACTGAAATTTAGTACGTGTGCCCTAGCACTGGAACCCTGCTGAGCCCAGCATGAGTGACGTGAACCTGATCACGACCAGACTGAAATCCGTGTAGTGTTTCAATGTAAGCTTGCGAGTTCAGGCGGCTGTGCTAGGCTGGTGGGGTTGTGTGAACAAAGGGAGAATTTCTTAAGGTCCTGCTCAAAATCCTTTTTCTAGCTTTTTCTCATGGCCCATAGTAGGGCGCATACTGTGATTGGTCAGAAGGTCTAGCAAATCCTATGTCTGTGATTGGCCAATTGAATGGGTGACGAAAGCTTCTTCCTTTCTGATATTTTTTCTGGCAACTTAAGAGTTTTGAAAATGGCAAATAAAGAACACATGTTTGATCTCAATGTTGCTGAACAAACACTCTTTAGCGCTCTGTTTTGAGTGGTCACACTTACTGTCTTCTCTGCCTTTGTTTCATTTAGTTTATTACGCCTAATAATGCCATGACAAAAGTTAAAGATTATTTAACTTTTTTTTGAGGCTACACTGATTTTCTGACATGTGTCTTCCCTTCCTTGTTCGTTGTTTTACATGTCAACACTTCTGTTTGTCTGAAGGTTTTTGGTATTCATGACAGATACCTACGGTCTGCTAATGTCCTGGGGTAATATTACTGCTTTCCTCTCTGTCCCACTTTCTTTTTTGTCAAAATGAAAGTTTAGAAGTGTGCAGATGCGGAAGATGCAGCAGACAAACCAAGTAGAATGGAAGTTTTAGCCCAGTATACTACAACCCCAGAGAGCATAATCTAACAATTGTGGGAAAGTGCATGTGCGGTAAATATCAAGTTGTTATCATAACCTTCTCCCCAGGCTATTTCTCAGAGCATTTAGACGTAAGTGTCTGGTTCATATTTCTAAAACCATAACACCTGCTAGTTTCTCCTAACTCATTATGAAACCTCAATAGCTGTCTTAAAGGAGAATTTCACTTTTAAGGACCTAAATCAAAGGTAAGTTTTTGGTGTTCTTAAACGCTCAATTTGGGGACTGCTACTGGTTTTGCTGCCTTTTGTTGATGTCATTCGGAATCAAAATGTCAGTGTTCACTACCATGCGGACAATGCACAGTTATATATTTCAGGTGAAACATGGAAAAGTCCCCAAATTACCGACCCTGGAATCTTGTGTTTGAAATGAAATGCTCATTTTAAGACCCAAAAAACAAGAAAATCTCAGAGTAAACCTCAATGGTTGTACGGTCATATCCCAAAAAACTCTGAGACCTCAGCATTACCCTAGACCCTAATCTCTCTTTTGAAGAACATATAAGAGCGCCTTTTTTCCATCGTCGGACCATTGCCAAAATCAGAGACTTTTTATTGAAAAATAATGCAGAAAAGCTAATTCATGCCTTTATTACTTTAAGATTACACACTTGCAATGCCCTTCTCCCCATTATCCAGATAAGACAATAAATATACTTCAATTAATGCTGAACACGGACGCAAGAATCTTAACTAGAACAAAAGAAAATGATCACAATACTCCTCACCAGCCCGCTTCCGCTATGCATGCGCATCACACAGATGGGCGAAGCATGCCCAACTGAGAGAACGATGCATCATGCAGATAGAATGTTGAGTCTGAGGGCAAAGGGCAGGGGCTATCTGTGCACGTCCCTGTTTTAAGGTTTTACTGTTCATCTATAAAGCATAACCTGGACTTGCTCCTACTTACAGTTAGGTCTGGAAATATTTGGTCACTGACACAATTTTCATAATTTTGGCTCTGTACACCACAACAATGGATTTGAAATGAAACAACCAAGATGCAATTGAAGTGCAGACTTTCAGCTTTAATTCAAGTGGTTGAACAGAAATATTGTATGAAACGTTTCGGAATTGCAACCATTTTCATACACACTCCCCTTATTTCAGGGGATCAAATGTATTTGTACAAATTAACACAATCATAAATAAAAGGTTCATTTTTAATACTTTGTCAAGAATCCTTTGCAGGCAATGACTGCTTGAAATCTGGAAAGCATGGACATCACCAAACACTGGGTTTCCTCCTTTGAGATGCTTTGCCAGGCCTTTACTGCAGCTGTCTTCAGTTGTTGTTTGTTTGTGGGTCTTTCTGCCTTAGGCTTTGTCTTCAGCAAGTGAAATGCATACTTGATTGGGTTGAGATCAGTTGACTGGCTTGGCCATTGCAGAATATTCCACTTCTTTGCCTTGAAAACCCCTTGGTTGCTTTCACACTATGTTTTGGGTCATTGTCCAAAGTGAAGCATGCAATATATCCCTATATACTTCAGAATTCATCCGGCTGCTTCTGTCTTCTGTCACATCATCAATAAACACTTGTGACCCAGTGCCACTGGAAGCCATGCATGCCCATGCCATCACACTGCCTCCACCATGTTTTACAGATGATGTGGAATGCTTCGGATCATGAGCCGTTCCAAGCCTTCTCCACACTTTTTTCTTCCCATCATTCTGGGACAGGTTGATCTTAGTTTCATCTGTCCAAAGATTGCTGTTTCAGAACTGGGCAGGCTTTTTAGATGTTTTTTGGCAAAATCTGGCTTTTCTATACTTGATGCTTCTGAATGGTTTGAACCTTGTGGTGAACCCTCTGTATTTGCTCTCGTAAAGTCTTCTCTTTAGGGTAGACTTGGATAATGATATGCCTACCTCCTGGAGAGTGTTCTTCACTTGGCTGAATGTTGTGAAGGGGTTTTTCTTTACCATGGAAAGGATCCTACAATCATCCACCACTGTTGCCTTCCGTGGACGTCCAGGTCTTCTTTTTTTCTCAGAATGTACAAAACTGTTGATTTGGCCACTCCTAATGATCCTGCTATCTTTCTGATGGATTATTTTTTGCAGCCTAAGCACTTGCATTGTGAACTCCTTTGACTGCATGTTGTGGGTTCACAGCAAAAGCTTCCAAATGCGAATGCCACACCTGGAATCAACTCCAGACCTATTACCTGCTTAACTGATGAAGAAATAACGATGGAATAGCTGTCCATGAAACAGCTTTTGAATCAATTGACCAATTACTTTTGTCCCTTGAAAAAGAGGGGGCTACATATTAAAGAGCTGTAATTCCTAAACCCTTCCTCCAATTTTGATGTGAATTACTCAAATTAAAGCTGAGAGACTTCACATTTAGCCAATATTCATTATTTAACTGTAACTTGAATATATTTTGGTAAACAGCCAAAATTACAAAACTTGTTAGTGTCCAATTATTGCCGGACCAAACTGTACCTGAATTTGTCAAGCCATACATACCTACATATACCCTAAGATCACAAGATGCAGGCCTCCATACTGTACCTTGAATTTCTAAACAAACTGCTGGAGGCAGGGCCCTTTCTCCCACAGAGCTCCACTATTGTGGAATGATATGGTGATTCATGTGAGAGATGTGGACTCAGTCTCAACCTTTGACTGTCTAAAAGGTTTGCAGTGGTCTCTTCAGCAAGGTCTATGATTACGTTTAGTTTGGCCCAGGGGTGTGAAGGTGAATGGAAAAGCACTGGATTTACAAGCCACCCTTGCTGTTTGTGCCAGACGGGCTCTTCTTTCAACTGGGAAGTCCTCACTCCAATGCCGTTCGGAGTCACTAGCTTATGGTTGTTCTCTGTTGCCACCCTTGTCCAATGGGAGTGAACTTTGTGGGTGATACTCAGCCCTCATTAAAGGTGGTTGTGGTTGATGAGTTCCCCTTTTGGTCAGATACTTGGCCAAGAGGATATGAGTTATTTAGTGCCTGGTTATTCCCAACCTTCAGATAGGGCCACAGTGTCTCTGGACCCCCCCGTGTCAGACCCTAGTTTTACACTGCAATATTATTGTGTCTGAAGACTAGAGTCAAATCTGTCCTCTCCCAGGTGCTTATGTCGCATTATTTTCTGTGACAGGGGACAAGGGTCAGTCTGAAAAGTATGCTTAGGTATCCTTTGGAATCCAAGGAATGCTGTTTCTAACTTTTTTGGTGTCCTGTTCAACCTTAGGAGGACATGAGCCCCTGGACCATGCCTCAGGACTACCTGGCCTGCATGAGTTATGGCTGTCCCTGTCCGAAGTCCTCCTGGTTGTGTTGCAGATCAAGTTGCTGCCTGATGATTCCTGCTGCCACTGCCCTCCCTACATCTGATTTTCCCTGTCCTTGTCAACCTGGTTATGCAGCTGACTTGGAGTCTGCATTAATTGACCTGCTTGTCATCTGAACATGCAAATACATTGACATGGCCCAAAAGGTCTTATAATCTTCACCTGGCCATAAAGACGACTGGCCACCCCTCAGAGTCTGGTTCCAATCTAGGTTTCTTCCTAAGTTTCAATAATACTAGGGAGTTTTTCCAAGCCACTGTGCATCAACTCTGTTAGGTTTCACTCTGCGTTACGTTTATGCAAAGTTCCTTTAGTAAGCTACCTAGCTTGCTACTGTAGTAAAATTGTTTTATCACCATAAAAATGTTTATAATACAGTAACTGCCTTCCCAAAATGCATAATGGGAAATATAAAAATTACACTACTGTTCAAAGGTTTGGGGTCACTTAGAAATATCCTTGTTTACCATGAAAATATACATGATATTAGTTCTTGCATGGTTTGGAGCTGTGCTTTGGGTCATTGTCCTGAAGTAGGATGAAATTGACTCCAATCAAGCACTGTCCGTAGGGTATGGCATGGCATACCTTGTGGTTAGCCTTCCTTCTTCAAGAACCCTTTAACCCTGTACAAATTTCCCACTTTACCACCACCAAAGCACCCCCAGACCTTCACATTCCCTCCACCATGTTTGACAGAGAGGGGCGTCAAGCACTCCTCCAGCATCTTTTCATTTGGTCTGTGCCTCACGAATGTTCTTCTTTGTGATCCAAACAACTCAAACTCAGATTCATCTGTCCATAACACTTTTTTCCAATCTTCCTCTATCCAGTGTCTGTGTTCTTGGGCCCATCTTAATCTTTTCTTTTGATTGGCCAGTCTAAGATGTATTTTTTTTTGCAGCTCTGCCAAGAAGGCCAGCATCCCAGAGTCGCCTCTTCAATTTTGACGTTGAGACTAGTGTTTTGCAGGTACTGTTTAATGAAGCTACCATTTGAGGACCTGTGAGGTGTCATTTTCTCAAAAAAGACACTCTAATGTATTTGTCCTCTTGCTCAGTTGTGCACCGGGGCCTCCCACTCCTCTTTCTATTCCGGTTAGAGACAGTTTGTGCGTTTCTGTGTAGGAAGTAGTACACATCATTGTACAAGATCTTCAGTTTATTGACAATTTCTCACATGGAATAGCCTTCATTTCTAAGAACAAGCATAGACTGATAGGTTTCAGAAGAAAGTTTTTTGTTTTTGGCCATTTTGAGCCTGTAATTGAACCCACAATTGCTGATGCTCCAGATACTCAACTAGTCTAAAGGAGGTCAGTTTTATTTCTTCTTTAATCAACACAAACAGTTTTCAGCTGTGCTACCATAATTGCAAAGGGGTTTTCTAATGATGAATTAGCCTTTTAAAATGATAAACTTGGATTAACAAACACAACGTGCCAATGGAACACAGGACTGATGGTTGCTGATAATGGGTCTCTGTACGCCTATGTAGATATTCCATAAAAAATCTGCTGTTTACAGCTAGAATAGTCATTTATAGCATTAACAATGTCTACACTGTATTTCCAATCAATTTTATTTTATTTTAATGGACACATTTTTTTATAGGAATTCACAAGTTTAGAAATAATGATTTTTAATTCATATTTGCTTTGTTTTTTGTAGTAATTACAGCTGTGCAGACCTTTGGCTTTCTAGTTGTCAATTTGTTGAGGTAATTTGAAGAGATTTCACTCCATGCTTCTTGAAGACCCCAAACCTTTGGAAGTTTGTGTTTATAGTGTATATTTATAACATAGCTATTCATGGGTTATGTACATAATCTGGCAATCAGTAACATTGACTCAGCTGTTTATTTGTCCATCTCTGTAATTTAAACTAAAATGGTCCTACATGACTAGTTAACTGTAGCTAGATACACTAGACAGCCAGCAGTCTGTCTATGTCAATACTATTATAACTATCAAGCATATTGATGAACAAATTATGTATGAAACCGGGATGTATGACAAGATTGGATGCTAAATTAAATAAACATTTTGTTCAAATTGATTGTGTATTAGCAACGTATTAACAATGTTGCTTGATTGCATGTCTTTTGCACTGTGAATTTGAAACAAAAATTTACCAAATTGCTTTGACACACATTTTAAAACAATCTCTTCTTGATAGATACAAACATGATGGATCATCTAACCTGTTTTGTTTAACCTACCCTACTCTCCCTTACAGATTGAAAATGTTGGTCGTCAACATTTTCATTAACAATGAATAAAAACAAAAGTACTAAGGTAAGGTAAAGGTAACATTTGTGGCCATAAGGTTAGCATTGTAGTTACCGTTTAAAATGTTTAAAATCAGATTCATAAAAAAATACATTGTATTTTATAACTTTAACTGTTTTAACTTGTGGTAACCCTCTATCTCTCACATAGCCAGACTGTTTTTAGGTTTTGCTCGGTGTATGTATGTCTGTAAATAAAAGTAAGATGTTTGAAATGTTACTACTGTAATGAATGCACGTAGAGCAGGTTGGATGGAGGGATGGATCCAAGCACAGAGCGGCAGGCAGATGGTTGGTAACTGGGTAATCAACGTAGATAGGAGGCTGAAGTACAGTGAGGAAAATCCAAAGAGGCGGTCAGGTAGGCATGCAAGGGTCGTGATACCAAAACAGACTTTCAAGATTCTTAGCTCAAAATTGAATGCTCAGGGGGAAAAAAGGCTGAGTAATGTTGCACACACACAAACAACAACACTAAACACAGAACTCATATAAGGGGAGTAAACGAAACACAGGTGCAAACGATAATGGCAAATGAATAGGCTACGTTCAAAAACAGGACAGAACAGGGCACATTCAAGATCAAATGCAAAAACAAAACCAAACACAGAACCTCACAACAACTATTAACAATGTATAATACCTATACAGTGTACAATACGTCCAGATCTACAGTTCCGGAAAAAATTAAGAGACCACTGCACCTTTTTCTTTCCTTTCCAAAAAAGTCGAAAAGGAAGGTTTTGAGTGAGGAACAAAAGGGTTAAAATTAAGAGACCACTGCAAATTGTTCCTCACTCAAAACTTTCCTTTTCAACTTTTTTTGGAAAGGAAAGAAAAAGCTGCAGTGGTCTCTTAATTTTTTCTTCCGGAACTGTATATAATCTTCAGTCAGTACCATCAATTAAGTACAATTTGCAATAGCCTAATAATGAAAATTAAATAGTTAACGTACAAATTTCACTACATGGGACCATAGACAGCATGCTGGCTGCACTTGGCGCTACTGAGCAGGCTGGCTTGTGTACAAGAAAGCGTGATGTCTGTGTGAAGAGGAAAGGTACGAAAGGGCATTGGACACAAAATAAACAGACGTCTTGATTTTATTCACTTTGGTGTTTGTTCTTCACTGGTTATTTTCTTATCGCAAACAGGTGACATTTTCCTGTGATGCACGCTGGGGTAGTTCACATGACAGAAACACTCTCTCAAGTTACAGTCAACTTAAGGAGTATTGGCACCCTTAAAAACATTTTGCAAATGTGAATGCAAAAAATGAAGAACACAAAAAATGTCATATTTTGTCTTCAAACATAAGGGAGATCCATGTACTTTTATTTCAACACAACAAGTTCTCAAAGTCAAAACATAATATTATTTCAATAAGTAGTATATTTCCCAGAAAAAACATAGATTTAAATGTTTTAGGCCGAACTACAATAAATAATATTTCAATAATAGATCCTTGATAGTCTTAGTTTTCAGCTTGTTGACTGCCATCTTCAATTCAGACCATATGTTTGAAATTGGATTCAAGTCTGGAGACTGAGGCCATTGTCAAATATTGATTTTGTGGTCCTCCAACATTTCTGTGTAGATTATGATGAATGTTTTAGGTCATTGTGTTGTTGAATAGTCCATCCTTGGCCAAATCTCAATCTCCTTTCAGAGGCAACTGGATTTGGGCCTAAAATATCCTGGACTTAGTGGAATTCCTTGTGCCATCAATCTTAAAAGGTGCTCCTGGACCACTAATAGCAAAACATTCCCAAAGTCTCAATGATCCACCACCATTTATTGTGACTATCAGGTGCTTTTCCTTGTATGCGGTTCCCTTTTGCCACCAAACATGCTGATGTTTCCAAACAGTTTTTGTCCCAAAATTCTGTCTCATTTGACAGTAACACACAATTCCAATTGTAGTAATAATGCTTGACAATGTTCTGATGCTACAATTATTATGGATTGGGCACTCTAGGGGCTTCTTTTGTGCAACCCTTCCAAAGAGCTTGTTGACACAGAGGTGGGTGGTGCCTACCACTTGATTTGGAGACTTGATGACCCCAAGACAGTGCAGTTCTGAAACTGTGATCCTTGGATTCTTCTTTGCCTCCCTCACCATCTTGTTCACCATGCGTGGGGGCAACATGGACATGCGTCCTCTCCTTGGCAAATTTGCAACTGTTCGAGAGCTCGAAAACTTTTGGATTTCAGACTGTGCTTAGTGGTATTTTCAACTGTTTATGTATTTTTATATATCCTTTACCTGATATGTGTAGGTCTGCAACCATATGTCTCCTTTCAACTGACAGCTCTTTGGTTTGACTCATGTTGATAGATGACAAAGGGATTTTACATGCGCACAACCTCATATTTAAACCCCAGGAAAACAGGAACAGGTGTGAGGCATCAATTTAGTTCTTGGAGACTGAGACCAACTAAGAAGCATAGCATTTCATGACAGACTTCACTTTGTTTGGATATATTTGAAATATTCTTTATATTAGTATTGGGGTGCCAATACTTCAGAAAACTATGTTTTTAAGAAAAAATTGTATTACTCAGTAAAATGTTATGTGTTGGATTTTTGTGGTGTATGGGGAATGCATATAGCTCCCCTTATGTTTGAGCCCAAAATACATGTAATGGTTTGTGTTGTCTTTATTTTTGGAATTCAGTTTTGTTCAATTTCATTAAATGGGCCCAATACTTGAGTTGACTCTCTACAGCTTTTCTTCATAGGCAACAATTGTTTGCATTGCAAAAGCAAATGAAAAACAAGAAAAGATCAAATAAAAAATAAAATCTCTCAGTGGACTTTCTAGGAACCAGGTGCTCTTGTGAGGAATGTGTGAGTCAACAGTCAGATAAGAGGTGACCTCTTTCTCTGTGTTTGTCTCATACCCTCTCTGTTCCTCTTTTCTTCCTACATTTACGCATGTATTTTAGCAGAAACTCCTATGTAATCACTTTTTCCCCCTACTACTCCCTTTTGGAAAACAACAACCACAATCCTGACATTGCAAAAGCCATGTTCTACCAACTAAGCCACCTCAACAACTGCCTGATAATACAATAGTGTCATTGCATTCTGTGCGTATGTGCTGGCTAATATCTCCTGGTTGAGTGAGCGGAACAGAGATTTACATCAGAGGACAGTCACAGATTTTGTAGTTTTTTAACAACGTGCAAATGCTAGTGCGTATGCTGTGGGGAAATAAGATAAATAAATACAGATAAATATCTCCCTCTCGCTTACCAGCCAGAGGCCCTTGAGAGTCATGTGTACTGCAACACTGATTAGTCACGTGAGAAAATTAATAAACTCACAGCCGACTATCTTTCTGACATCTGTCATCTTTAGAATTATGTTAGAAACCTGAAACTAGGGACCCTGTGTGGTGGTCTAAATGTAGTGGTCTAAATCACAGCATTGTAGTACAACTGTGTAATTGTGGTCAAGTTTTCGAACCCTGGTCGTACCAACGCATGTGGGGGCCAGCTTGAGTCCCATGGCTGCCGAGGGGGGATGGATGTGTGGATGTAGAGGGCTGACTTGTCTGCTTGAGCTCCAGTGACTCCTTGTGGTAGGTCGAGCACCTTTCTAAGCGGAAGGCCTCGGGAATGTCTTTACTTCCAGCAAATGTGTGCTGGCAAACAAAAAACCTGTGTTGAGGGGAGATACATTTGGTACTAAGTACATTAAAAGAGACCTGAAAATGGGTTGTGACTCAATTGTTTCTCATCTGCCTGCTTTATTTGTTTAGACGCCAGTAGAAGCTGTTGTAAGATTGTCTTTGCGCACTGAGCAGGTTTCTCAACTTCTTGGCTCTGGGATCAGAACCAGCCACCGTTTATTGGCCCATTGCTCCTGACTGCTAGGCTACCTTGCTGCACCTGTGACCCACAAGAAGTCCTGGTTGGAAAAGCAATGCGGAAAATAGGAGATTGGATTAGCAGGAAAGCCTAGGAGAAATGTTTGCTGTGATCTTCAACTCTCCAAAATTTCATATGACAAAAAGGCTCATCTTTCAAACGTTACCCACCAGGATTTTGCTTTCGGATAGAAATAGAAATAGAATGAACAGAACCGCAGTTCCCATTTCTGTCAATAATTCATCAATTCAATACTTTCAACACTGAACTAAATATATAATTTAATTTGTTAACGTATTAGAGTTAAAATTCATATAAGGAATTGAAATGAATTCATCATAGCCTTAGAATATGAACTTCACATGAGAGAAAGAAACTATGTGCTTACGGAGCATTTCTGGAATATTTTATTTCAGCTCATGAAACATGGGACCAAAACTTTACATGAGGTGTTAATATTTTTGTTCAGTATACAGTTTATATTTAAGCCTGTCAGGTAGTCATTATCCGGATAAATCACTTATGAAAAACCTGACCCTCGGGACAGAGCCAGCAGCAACAACTCCATTAGCTGTATATAAATAAGGTGAAGTCAAACTAAATCAAAGCTCATGTAAATAAATCACTCAACACAAGTTAGATGCTTTGCATAATTTCCATCCTACTTAGTCTACTTCTTTATTTATTCATTTTTTTTTTTGTTTTTTTTTTGGTCTTGTGCAATCCGCAAAATACTGATGCACTTAAAAAAATTAATATCAGAGGCACATACAAAACTCACCTGCCGGATTGTGTCCCAGAGGCATACATGTAAACATTTAATAAGTATCAATACAGCAAAATACACAGAATAAAAATAAACAATCAGAAAAACAGTTCAATTCCTTATCTTTCAGTGAAATACCATCATGTTAATAACGAAAATAATAACGGAAATAATAAAAAGTTATGATTCTAAAATGATACAACTTAATTGGTCAATAAAATATGTTTCTCAAGTAATGCATGTGGCTATGAAAACCGTGGTTATAGTTTCTGTTTCAGTCATGCATCTCCTAAAGTATGTAACACACAGCACACTTGAACAAACGCATAAGTGTCCTTACTGTCACCTTATTCCCTATAAAGTGCACTACTTTGGACCAGAGACATATGTCAGATCAACATTTCAGACACAATCGGTAATATGGTTACATTTGGGACTTGTCCTTTGTTAACTTCATTTAGTTGGAGAGTTGCCTTTTTAGATAATAATTGCTCAATTTCACTGACTAATTAAACAGTTAACTGGGAAAAAAATACTGCAAATCGCATCAACATGTGACTTTTTTGTGCTCGTTCCTGAAAACCTCCCTGTTGACATGTTCACTTTTTGAGACTGCATTATCAGTGGACTAAAGAAAAAATACTAAACAATAGTTTTGGGGTAAAAATCCCATTAACAAACTTACAGTTACAATCCCATTAACTAACTTACAGTACATTGATTACATGAAATTAATTTATCAAACAATTTTACTCGGAGTGACTTAGAGAAGTGAGTAGAAACATCTCCATACTGTTGTTGTACTGTCTCCCTCGGGAACCACCTCCCTGTTGTTGTACTGTCTCCCTCAGGAACCACCTCCCTGTTGTTGTACTGTCTCCCTCAGGAACCACCTCCCTGTTGTTGTACTGTCTCCCTCGGGAACCACCTCCCTGTTGTTGTACTGTCTCCCTCGGGAACCACCTCCCTGTTGTTGTACTGTCTCCCTCGGGAACCACCTCCCTGTTGTTGTACTGTCTCCCCTGGGAACCACCTCCCTGTTGTTGTTAGACTCTACAAAACTGTGCTAAATGGATCCTTAACCAATCTACAATCCAAAAGGGCAAATTCCAAACTAAAGGCAGCTCACAAAATACTAAAAGACAGTTTTAGGGGTAACATATCCCTTTAAGTCAAGCACAGCTCTTGAATGTCCTTTAAATGGCACCCTAGTCTTTGTTACACTCCACTACCTTTAACCAAAGCCCTGTTGGCCTCCAATGGGTCCCTGTCAAAAGTAGAGCATTAAAATGTGAACAGGGTCCATCTGGACAACATTCTAGAGCTGTGCTTTGACACAACGGAGAGTATTTAACACAACTGACCCAGGGCTGTACCACACACCAACACAGCCACAGGGGCTCACAAACACATAGTCCTGGCCCCCTCCCTCCTCCTCCAAATTAGGAATCCTCTACTATTTCCAGTTGGAGATTTTTATTTATTTCTTCATCTCTCTTTTTTCTAGTCAAAATAACTTAGCACCCTGCGATGAGCACCCCACGATGAGGATGTATTTGTTTCTTGTTTGTGTCCTGGCTCACGCTGTAATATCCTGTCGTCCCGGACCAGGTGTGTGTTCTAACAGGCGTTGCGGTCACCTGTCGCCCTCCACACCTGTCCGCCTGCGTGTCTGTCCGCCCGCGTGTCTTTCACTCTACCCTCTCACGAACGGCGAACCTTGCCACCTCGAGTTCCATCGCGGCACCAATTTATCTACCGAAACACCAAAACAGACCGGGGTCAGGTGGAATGGTTTCGGGGTCACAGTTCAAAGGTTGTGGGCGCCTTATAATAAAGATAACCGGGTTGAGGTTACCTCCATTTGAATTCATCCTGCATCCCAAATGGCACCCGTGGGGGGCTCTGACCAAACGTAGTGCACTATGAAGGGAATATGGTGCTATGACCAAACATAGTGCACTATTAAGGGAATAGGGGACTCTGTCCAAACGTAGTCCACTATGAAGGGAATAGGGTGCCATTCGGGACGCAAGCCTCAGTCAACTCAGTGTGCTTCCTACACTGACTGAATTGAAATGGAATTGACCTCAACCCTCAGAGACAGACTACAAATCACATGTCCACTGTTACCACCAAGGAAAATACAGTTAGAAATTCTAGAAATTTGTGAAAATAAAGACTCTGATGCCTGCTCTAGACAAGGGTTTCTGGGATCAGACACGGGACAGACAAGACAGATTCCGTTATACATTATAAAGTCATGCCAAGATATATAAAAACACAGGAACATCTATAGTAACCTGGATATCTCTTTAAACTCCCTTCTCAGAGAATCAGAGTGAATTACATGCAGAGATTCATTCCAATAACATACGATACAATGCTGTTAAACAAACCATGGAATTACGTCAGAAAACACAGGATCAGAGACATTGCCAACGGGAGCCAGTGGAACAAGAAACCTAGAATTAAGTTATGCTTAAGAAATTATCTTGGACTATTCTTGAGCTTGGCCTTTTACATAAGATCTAGAATAGAGTTAGTTCTGGATATGGACTGAACCTCAGGGGCTTACAGAGGGTCAACAGCAACCACTTGTGGATATTTATGACACTACAAAAGAACTGGCCACATGCTACTGGCTTAAACAAGGAGCATGCCCATTTTACACTTCAACTTTCAGTAAGAAATTATTTTAGGAAAATAAGAGTTGTAATTGAATTTCAATGTATTCAATGTAATTGTACACAGAATTGGTGTTTAACCCAAGTCATGGCAAAGCCCTGTAACACTTGATTAACTAAACACAGCTTACTTAAAAGGTACCATTTATAAAATCGTATATGAGCATCAACTGCTATTCCAGAGGAATTATATATCAAAGTAATATCGATATTCACAGAGAGTATCGCAAAAGTAGCCTTTAAAACAAACTTCATCCAAACTAACTTTGTTTTAAAACTCGCTCGTGTGTAGGGAAGACTAAGTGATACATCATTTTGAACTGGAACCTGGCTCGTCCCAGAGTCCTGGAGAGTTTGGCAAACTTTTTAAATAGACTGATTGTAACCAAAAGGTTTCTACATCGAATCTCAGAGTCGGCTCAGGAAAATAAATCTGCATTCTGTACTTGAGCAAGACAGAACCTAATAAATCCCAGGGTACAGAATGGTACCGTCCACGTCACCGAGAGGTTTGTTTAAAAGCAGAATTACATTTCCGATTGGACCTTGTGTTCAACAGTTTAAACACAAACAAGGTCAATTTAGTTTTAATCTTTTATCCTACTTGCCATTCTTGATTTACATCCAAAATGTATTACTGTTGCATATCACTAATGACTTGTTTTTTTGAATGCAGTAGAGTTTCACCCTTTATTTAATGCTACTAAACGCTGCTTTCTTAGGCTCTGACAGGCTGGTAAAAGGACTATTGTTTCTTGTGTAGATGAGAATTGTTTTTCAACAAAGCCGTTTTAGAAGCGAGCTCGGAGCGTTGGGGTCTCCGTGAGGGTGTTAGGGTTTCCGGTTGCTCACAGGAGGAAACTCGTTCTCATCATCCAGGCAGACGGGACCGGCGGCAAACTCGTGTTCCGGGATGACTTCGCCCTTCCTGGCCCCGCCGTCCTCAGAGTAGCCTTGGGGTAGAGAGGGAGAAGGGTCACCCCTTCAAACATGCACATATACAAACACACATATACACAATCACTATTTCTCCATCTCCCTCACCTGTGAGTGTGGCAGGGACAGGGCCGCTGGTTGGTATGGCGACGGTGGCGGCGTATGACGGACAGGCCTGGGCGGGCAAGCTGACCTCTAACCCTTCAGGCTCAGCCCCCTCCTCCTTGTCCTCATCCTCACCAAACAACCTAGAGAGGGAGAAAGAGGGAGAGAGAAATACAGAGAAAAAAGAGGGAGCATAAGGAGAGAGAGGGAGAGACAGAGGAAAGGAGAGGAACGTGACTAGATAGTTTTGAAAACAACACTAATAGCAGATATCACTTTAAACACCAATAATAGGGCCGGTATCTAATGTGTTTAAGGGTCAGCATGATTTTGCTGACCCTTGACTTGCTCAGTTGACGTCTCACCTGTGTTTCTGGGCTAGGACACACTCTCCTCCGTCTTGAGGGTCTATGTTGTAGATGAACAGCTGGCCGTCGGAAGAGGCCACCAGAAGACGAGGAAGCTTCTGGATCCTGCCAAACAGAGAGACCAAGCCAGTCATGACACCCTCTCACTCAACAGGAGCAGATGCATTCATCAGTTAGGGCCATTTGTTTTGGAGCAGGTCAGCTTAATGTACTTTACAGTGTTACGGTATATTATTGTTATACTACGACAAAGAGAAAACAGTAGAATGTTGAAATGTGGTGGTACAGTATGTTGTAGCCAAGCCCAAGCAATAAGACAAGCACTCATGGGACAAAACACACACAAACATAAACAAACACAGACACAAACACACACAGAGGCAAACACATACACACACAAACTCACATGGCGAGTGTGCAGACGTTTCTCTGTTCGGCCAGTACGAGGCGCACGGTGGCAAAGGCCCGGTCCTGACTCATCATTCCAGACACCTGATGAAAACAGTTGAAGACGAGAATAAACAAAATACATATATATTTACAAATCACATGTACAAATGAAAGCAATGCGCTGAATTACGAATGCAACACCTAACGACACCGATGTTATTCGATGCAATTACACTTTTTCTTTTTAAAAAGACAAATTATCCTAAGTAAACACATAAGAAAAATGTTTTGTCCCAGTGCATTGGAGACCTGGGCTGGTAGATAGCTGCTTGCTGCTGAGAACATCTTCCCTACATAGGATCCCCAGGTCGGACACTCCTCCTCCACACTACAGAGAGGCAGAAAGGGACAGAGATAGGGATGACGTTGCTATTTTCTGTAATACTGTTTTCTCCACATATTATTCTGTAAGTAATTGACAACACAGGCACAACCAGTATGTTACATTTTGTCTGTAGAATTACATCATAAATGTTGACCTATTCACACTTTACACTTATGTATTGGATATTTAGTCTTTTTTTATAAACTGTGTGTAGAGTACCTGAGAGTACAGTATGTACCGTATACAGCCTATATATTAGATATGTTTTTTGTTATATTACATTTACCATTAATGTTTTTCTTTGCTGTCTTCAACCCTTTTATGAGTATCACTTTGCTTTGGCAACAATGACCTAAGACAAGCCATTAACTTATATTGAAATGGAGAGAGAGAGAAAAACGACAACAGGAAGGGGGGGCGGGGTTTCCTGTGTACTCCTCTGTTATATCTGTGTCTATGAGGAAGTGGGTCTGCTAGTGTGTTGTTTTGTTAGGCACCAAAGTCTTGTGTCTTGTTATTCTAAGGTCATGGGTTCTCCAGAGAATAGAAGTACCTTAAGCCACACATGAGATGTGTGGCTTAAGGTGAGAGATGTGTGTGTGAGATGTGTGTGTGTGTGTGTGTGTGTGTGTGTGTACCTGGGTCCGTGCTGTTCCAGTTTAAAGATGTGTATAGTTTCAGTGTTGCTGGAGGCACAGAGGAACTGGGTGTCAGGACTGAAGGACAGGGAACTGATGGTGACATACCTAAAAACACACAAACAGTTATTGGAAATCACCCCTCAGCCTCGTTGAAAACCAGGCTTCCCTAAACTGGAGGTGTGACAAGACGGAGATGTTGGAGAGGTAAGATACACGTTTTCAGAACATGATACAATTCAGTATTTATTGACCAAAGAAACAGCTTTTCATTCCTATTGGCCTGTTTAAAGTGTTGGGCCAGTAGCCAAAAGGTACTTTGTTAAAATCTCTTGGCGGACAAAGTGAAAACTGCATTTTTTTGCCCTTGAGCAAGACGCTTTTAACCTAATTGCTCTAGTAAGATGCTCTGGATCGGAGCACTAACTTGTCAAGTGTAATTAATTAGACCTTGTAACAGGTAAATCAGTCTTCACCATGTACTAATGTTGTTATAACATCAGTCTTCCAGATTCTAGACAAGCACACACACGCCTGGGGCCTGTCACTCCCAACAACATCTACTTGCCAACAATACATCCCCTCTGCGACAAAGTGGGGTTCAAATACCTCCACCGACCATTGACGGGGTCGCTGCTAGAATTTAGGAAACTTCAACCGGGCTATGTTGACATGACAGGTTGCTTATCTGAAGATCTTTTAGGAATATAATGTCTGACCTCATGTACAACTACATAAATATACAGCGATCAGCTGTATGGAGGTGGGGCCTCCATGGACCGGACTTGTTTGTCCAGCACATCCCACAGATGCTCGATTGGATTGAGACCTGGGGAATTTGGAGGTCAAGACACGACCTTGAACTCGTTGTTGTGTTCCTCAAACCATTCCTGAACCATTTTTGCTTTGTGGCAGGATGCATTATCCTGCTGAAAGAGGCCATGATAGGGTGCCATGATAACGAGAGTATCAATGTTATTCACTTTACCTGTCAGTGGTCATAATGTTATGGCTGATTGG
Source organism: Esox masquinongy (assembly GCA_016801175.1). Taxonomy (NCBI): domain Eukaryota; kingdom Metazoa; phylum Chordata; class Actinopteri; order Esociformes; family Esocidae; genus Esox; species Esox masquinongy. The sequence continues at coordinate 3,003 of JACXGI010005513.1, read as the reverse complement.
TGTATGTATCTATTATTATTATTATTATTATTGTTATTTTTTGTCTGGCTATATTTTTGCTTGTATATTCTTCTTCTTAACTCTTAGAAGAATTAAAGCAGTTCTGAAGGCAAAAGGGGGTCCAACCCGGTACTAGCATGGTGTACCTAATGAAGTGGCCAGTGAGTGTATATGAAATATGCAGTGTAAAAATATACAATTAACATATTTAAGTCACTAATAATATAAATATATGAACATGAAGACGATGGATCAGCACAAGCAGCATAGCCAAGCCAAGTACAGCTGAAGGAAGTCGAGAGAGGGAGATTAATTATGTGGCGTCAAGGAAAGGATGGAGAAAAACAACGCAACAAGGCTGTAATACACAGCTCTGGAAAAAATTAAGAGACCACTCCTAATTTTTCTTAAATCAGCATCTCTACATGTATGGCAGCCATTCCATTCCAGTGTCTGTTAAATTCCGACACAGGCACACCTCATTTTACTAATGAGGTACTGATTACGTGATTACCTGAACCAAATCTAATTTAACAAGGAAAAGTATAAAAACCACTGCTGTGTTCATCACTATCCTCTTGCAATAGGACCAGCTGGATACAAAAACAGTGCAAGTAGTCTCCACTGACCGAGATGACCGTCAACTCATTCGAATGTCACTCAACAACCGTAGGATGACATCAAGAGGTTGGGGTACCAACCTAATTTTGAGCCAGGAAAAACCCTAAACATGGAGGAGGAAGAGTAATGGTCTGGGGCTCATTTGCTGGATCCAGAGTCGGTGACTTGCACAGACTGAGAGGCTCTCTGAACCAAAACAACTACCACAGCATTTTGCAGCACCATGTAATACCCTCTGGTGTACTCATTGTTGGTCAGCGATTCATCCTACAACAAAATAATGACCCGAAATAATGACCCGAAACATACCTCCAGGCTATGTCAGAATCTCTTAGAAGAAAAGAACAAGACAGTAGACTTCAAATAATGGAATGGCAGAGTCTCCAAACTTAAACTCCATCAAGCTGGTTTGGGATGAACTGGGCTGAAGGGTGAAAGAAAAGCAGCCCCCAAGTGCAACACATTTGTGGGAACTAATGCAACAGTGTTGTAATATTTGATTTCCATTGTTAGAAATAATATATAATCGGGATGCACCCATAACACTTTTTTATTGTTGAAACCAATTTTGTGTACTGAACTTGAGCATCTACCGATACCAATTACCGATCCGATACTGACACTTTTACTGATACTGATACTTTTTATTTTATTTGCGATATTGCTTTTACATTAATGAATTGTATGTCATAGAATGTTTTATTAACAACTTTCTCAATATTTAACATTATGGATCTTTTTATATTTTATACATTTCATAATTTAACAACATCAAATCTTATTAAAATATGTGCCGAGGTTGCGCAAGGCATTTGTGGAATTTCTGTAGATTAGAAAAGGGGACAGGTTTTTGTTTGTTCCATTATCCTGGTGTTCACTAGCTGGTGTTACCTATCATCAGCCTATGGTAGCCAACTTAGATAGCGTTTGCCAACTTAGTATTAGCTACCAAGCCTAAGCTGAACTGACACCAGGCGGTCACCCCAGAGAAGACTAAGCTACCCCTGGAGTACTACCCCTGCAGCCCATTCAGGTTGCAGAGGCAGTCCAGCTCCTCCAGGATGGCACATCCATACGTGCCGTCGCAAGAAGGTTTGCTGTGTCTCCCAGTACAGTCTCAAGAGCATGGAAAAGATACCAGGAGACGGGCCATTACACAAAGAGAGCTGGAAAGGGCCGTAAAAGGGCATCAACTCAGCAGCAGGACTGGTATCTGCTCCTTTGTGCAAGGAGGAACAGGAGAACTGCCAGAGCCCTATAAAATTACCTCCAACATTGTCCTGCACCAGGAGGAACCCAGGGCCCACTAACACAGCGTAAGGTCTGACAATGTGTCTGAGGATTTCATCCTGTTACCTAACAGCAGTCAGGGTACCATTGGCTAGCATGTAGAGGTCTGTGGCCCTCCAAGATATGCCTCCCCAGACCATCACTAACCCACCCCCAAACCGGTCATGCTGGATGATGTTGCAGGCAGCATAATGTTCACCACAGCGTCTCCAGACTCGAAAAGATTAAGATGGCAAAAGAACACAGACATTGGACAGAGGAAGATTGGAAAAAAGTGTTATGGACAGACGAATGTTTGAGTTGTTCGGATCACAAAGAAGAACATTTGTGAGATGCAGACCAAGTGAAAAGATGCTGCAGGAGTGCTTGATGCCATCTGTCAAGTATGATGGAGGCAATGTGAAGGTCTGGGGGTGCTTTGTTTGTGGTAACGTGGGGAATTTGTACAGGGTAAAAGAGACCTTGAAGAAAGAAGGCTATCACTCCATTTTGCAACGCCATGCCATACCCTGTGGACGGCGCTTGATTGGAGCCAATTTCCTCCTACAACAGGACAATGACCCAAAACACAGCTCCAAACTATGCAAGAACTATTTAGGGAAGAAGCAGTCACCTGGTATTCTGTCTATAATGGAGTGGCCAGCACAGTCACCGGATCTCAACCCTGTTGAGCTGTTGTGGGAGCAGCTTGACTGTATGGTATGTAAGTGCCCGTCAAGCCAATCCAACTTGTGGGAGATGGGGTGAAATCTCTTCAGATTACCTCAACAAATTGACAACTAGAATGCCAAAGGTCTGCAAGATTGTAATTGCTGCAAATGGAGGACTCTTTGACGGAAACAGTTTGAAGTTTGAAGGACACAATTATCATTTCAGTTAAAAATCATAATTTCTAACCTTGTCAATATTTCTTATTAATTTTCCTATATTTCCTATTCAAACTAACTTCATGTATGTTTTCATAGAAAATTTCTAAGTCACCCCAAACTTTTGAATGGTAGTGTATGTGCGTACAAATCCTGTACTGTTGTTACAGTCATTATTGTTGGATAACATTTTCCCCAAAGGTGTGTGCATCCATGTGAGCATTTT
>JACXGI010005512.1:0-39472 GCA_016801175.1 Esox masquinongy | reverse complement strand
AACCACACACTTCCCACATGTAGGCCACCCATTGTCTATGTTACTCTGACTGTCCCGTAAATGGCACCACATCGTAAATGGCCCCATTCTGTATTGATGGGCCTTACATGACCAGTGTACTAATGTGGTAGCTTTACAGTAAATTAGCACAGCCTTACGTGGTGACTCAGTCTATTTCTGACTCATTTACCATCTCAGTTTAGCTTGACATCAATAGCTACTTAGACGTCATTGTAAATCCCAAGATCAACTGTAGTGCACTATCGCCATCTATTGGGCATTTATGACAATATCAATATAAAGAAAAACCTGCATACTAGCGTTTTAGTGCAATTTAAATATACTCTGATAAAGTTAAAATACATTGTATATTTGAAATGCATTAGAAATACGTCTTCAGTGTACTAAAATGCTATTTCCAATAGCATATAAGTATAATAAAGTAGGAAATAAGTGGGTCAATTTTAACACACTGAAGTATAATTATTACTATTTACCAAGTACTTAAATGCTGTTTTAATACTATTTAGTGCACTGAAGTACACTATAAATAGATACAAAATAATACATATAACTAGACATCTTTATGGCTTGAGTAAGTATAATGACAAAGACATTAAGGTGTATTTTAAACAGGTCAGATTGAGGTGCATGTAAAGCCTCCCGTCTTTTACCAGTTTTGGCACATGGGGCGTGGAGAAGAGGATTATTCAGGCTCTAATCTGTCCCTGGGAGTTCATTAACTTCCTTTCCTCTGCCACCTCTCATAATTTTCTCCATCTGCTGGATATGAAGGATGACACATTTTTTTATTTGGATGTTAAAAGTCAGTGGAAGTAATGTGGGGCGTTTGAACATGTTTTAAAAAAAAATCATATCCAAATGACCAGAAATCACCTCCATTATCTGGCTTAATTGCTTACGATCTGCTAAAGTTAACAGATCTGAACCATGGATGACATAATTTTCTTGACACTACTTTAAAATTCAGGAAATCTCTACAAACGTGTCCTTTAGTATAAGTCCAACTTCCATCATAATTTTTCCAGGCTACCTCAGTCTTTGTACCGTTTAGCAGTTTCCACCTACAGTATTAGAAGAGGGTGAACTGATCCTTCCAGTCCAATGCTTTTATCCAGTCTAATGTTAACGTCCAATTTTACTCTACACATTTACCTGATGGTTATTGTTTTTATTAAAACAAAATCAAGGTACTATGAGCTGAACATGTCTTCAGTCAAATCAAGTGAGGGTTTAGTGACGGGTTTTGTTCAGTTGGCCTATTTATCGATTAAATATGAAGATAAGAAACAGGCAGATACAACCAATGTTTCTAAGCAAAGGTCTTAGACAGGTAACATACAGGAAGTTAACTAATGTAGCTTACTTTTTTGATGGGTTTCACTTCAACCTTTCGCTTATAACCGATTGCAATGTCGGACTTGAGTTAATTAATTAACGTTAGCTGAAGTTCAGCTTTTTCGCTCAATGCACTGGTACGGTCCTATGAAATCCCTAATTCCGTTTTTTTGTTTTAACTTTTCGGAATTTTGTGTTTTACCATTTACACTAATTATATCATATGAACATGTAATGTGAATGAATAAAACTTCAACAGTGTAATAAGATATAACAGTAAATTTGTAATGATGCAACCCAACATTGCACTATTTTTTATCAAGGCACAAGTGTTAACACAATTGCCTAGATACAGAAATAGTTAGCTAGATAGAGAGCCAGACAGCTGCTAACGTTATGCATCGCTATATTTCACCATGATAGCTCATATTTTCGAATATCACAATTAATTTCAGCCTTGCCGAGGGTTTTCAGTTTTTTAATTCCAAGGGAGGGTCTTTTAATTTTATAATCGATTACATTTCAGTAGTTTGTCAGACTTCTGGAATTTACGTATAGACTGGAGAAACATACCTTATTTCTATATCACATTTCTATTGGCTATTCGATTAGTCCCTCTTTGTGCTTGGCGTATCCAGATAGTGGACATAAGCGCAATGTATAGTGGGGAAAAAGTCTAGAAAAAGCTTAAAAAATACATTAAAAAAGCCTTTCGGAAGGACCGTAAACGTGAACTAAGTTCTCTACTCAAGAATTTAGGAGTTTCTTTGCAGTCTCCGTTCGCTGTAGATTGTCTTGAAATATTCAGTCCACTTTCAGAGTGGAAGGGAAAAAAGTGAGTGGAACGAATCGTGTTTTAGAGGAGTTACTGGTACCGAATTTTGAGAACAGTCCATGTGGATTGGTTAGACTATCAGTATGCCTACGATTTGTTTTGCTCATTTTGTCAACGTCATGAAAGGGACTGGTTTTGTGACTGGTTTTTCTGATCTCCCCACAGTGGCTTGATGATATTAAAGTCAGGAGACTGGGATGGCCACTCCAGAACCTTCACCTTTTTCTGCTGTAACCACTGGAGGGTCAACTTGGCCTTGTGTGCTTGGGGTCATTGTCATGCTGGAAAGTCCAAGAGCGTCCCATGTGCAGCTTTCATGCAGAAGAATGCAAATTGTCTGTCAGTATTTTCTGATAACATGTTGCATTCATGTTGCCATACATTTTCACAAGATTCCCCCTGCCTTTAGAGCTCATACACCCCCAAACATCAGTGAGCCACCACCATGCTTCACGGTGGGGATGGTATTCTGTTCACTATAGGCCTTGTTGACCCCTCTCCAAACATAGCGCTTATGGTTGTGACCATAAAGTTTGATTTTGGCCTCGTCACTACAAACTAGTGTGCCAGAAGCTGTGAGGCGTGTCAAGGTGTTGTCGGGCATATTGTAACCAGGCTTTTTTGTGGCATTGGCGCAGTAAAGGCTTCTTTCTGGCAACTCGACCATTCAGCTTATTTTTGTTCAAGTATCTTCGTATTGTGCTCCTTGAAACAACCACACCATCTTTTTCCAGAGCAGCCTGTATTTCTCCTGAGGTTACCTGTGGGTTTTTATTTGTATACCGAACAATTCTTGTGGCAGTTTTGGCTGAAATCTTTCTTGGTCTACCTGACCTTGGCTTGGTATCAAGAGATCACCGAATTTACCACTTAATAAGTGATTGAGCAGTACCGAATGTCATTTGCAAGGCTTTGGATATCTATTCATATCCTTTTCCATCTTCATAAAGTTCCATTACCTTGTTACGCAAGTCTTTTGACAGTTCTTTTCTGCTCCCCATGGCTCAGTATCTAGCCTGCTCAGGGCATCCACGCGAGAGCTAACAAACTCATTGACTATTATACACAGACACTAAATGCAGTTTAAAAAGCCACAGGTGTTGGAAATTCACTTTTAATTGCCATTTTCACCTGTGTGTGTCACCTTGTGTGTCTGTAACAAGGCCAAACATTTAAGGGTATGTAAACTTTGGATCAGGTCCATTTATGGTAATTTCTGTTATCATTATGATTTAAAAAGGAGCCAAACAACTCTGTCATAATAAATGACAGTTGTATTGCATGATCAGTCATATTTTCAAAATCAATGCCAAAATATCACAATTTCTGCCAGGGTATGCAAACTTATGAGCCCAACTGTGTCTTGTTGTTATGTTGTCAGTTATCATGCCTTTGGCCTACTTGTCATTGTAAATTAAAATTGGATTTCAATTGAATTACCTGGTTGAATAAATAATAAATAATTTAAAAATGAATGTCAGTGTCTATATTGAAAGGGAATATGCAATATCTGGGAATCTCATAAAGCTAAATTACTGCAAATTACAGTGCTGTAGACATTTGTGTTAATCGGAGCATTCTGAGAATAATTCAATTGATTGGCCCTGAGACAACTAGTTGTGTTGGTTGTTCAGGATATCTGAGGCTTTTTGTGATATCACTAATTTGTTTAATCTTTCTGTTCCAGACATGTGCTTGAGGTCCTAGCTGCTGCAAGGAATGAGGATCCTATGGACATGGCAAAAACAATTTACAACAACACAATGAAAGTTTTCTTCAGTGGAAGCTGATTACATCTCCTAAGATACCCTTTCCCTAATGTTATTTGAAAATACCTTTTGCCCTTAGGTCATTTTATTTGTTTTTTGTAATTTTACATAGAAAATCAAAATTCTATACTGTTAAAAATATTTACATACAGACGGTTGACAAATTAAAGGAAAAAAACAACAAAGTGTTTCAGTAAGGTGTTGGGCCACCACAAGCAACCAGAACAGCTTCAAAGTGACTTGGCATTGATTCGACAAGTCTCTGGAACTTTACTGGAGGGATGAAATAACCTTCCAAAAGATATTCCCTAGTGTTTTGATGATGATGGTGGGGGAGAGTACTCTCTAAGACTTTAGTCCAAAATCTCCCATAGGTGTTCAATTGGGTTGCGATCTGGTGACTGTGAAGTCAATAGCATATGATTGACATCATTTTCATACTCATCAAATCATTCACTCACCCGCTCATGCCTTGTGGATGGGGGCATTGTCAACCTGAAAGAGACACTCCCATCTGGATATAAATGTATGACCATAGTATAAAGGTGATCACAATTTTGTAATGATACGCTGTGACACTTCCTTCCCTCTAACGGGACGAGTGGACCCAAACCATGCCAGGCTTGGGTCCCCACGGCATAACAGAGCCTCCGACCCCCTCCCTGTAGGAGTCAAGCATTCAGGATTTTCCTTTAATTTGTCACCCATCTGTTTATAATCTCACAAAACAATAGAGGTCAATGATATTCAAATTCAAGCTAAATCTAAACAGTGAAGTGACAGTTGATATGAACTATAATGTAATAAACCGGTTACTGTGAAGGAAAAAGCAATTGGTCTTACATGAAAAATAAACTTCAAAATTAAACGGAAGAAAATAATTGTAAGGGAATGTTGGTGCTGTTTTGCTCATTTGTGTGTGGTAGAGCAGGGGTGTTCAACTCAGGCCCTCAAAGCCAGTCCCACTCCATTTTTTCATTGCACCCCCTAACCAGGGATTTATTTAAACCTGGGACACCAGGTGGGTGCGATTAATGATGAGGTAGAACATAAAACCAGCAGGCTCCGGTCCTGGTACCAAGCCCCGGACTTTAGGACTTAGGGCGGGGTTTGCGGATTGACGCGTTACGTGCTGTGAAAACGCGGCATGTTCTTCTATTCGAATGGCGATATGTATTGTTTGATTTACGCTTCTCATAATAGTTTTCATCCGATCTAACAAACAGATCCCTGATAAAATAAAGAAAATGAAGCAACAGTACAGGGAAGCAAAGAGTCAGAACGCAAAGTGTTGGAACGGCCAAATAGAAAAACGACTCAATAGAAAAACGGAGCGCTGAGACGTAGCCTGTAGAAACTATAACAACAAAAAAATACCACAGAATTCTCCCAAATCCTTCTATTAAAAGGTAGATAGTTTTGACAAAATACTCATTAAACTAAACAATGGATACAGTGGTTTAGTTGCAGTGTCACGAGTGTAGGTGAATGAGCCGTTCGCAGGAGTTTGAGGAAGAAATTCGTTTTATTACTTAAGTTCAAACGCCGTATTGTAAAACAAACTGAGTATGGCGTTATTGTTTATTTTGCTGCTTGAAAAATATATTTTATATCTTTTATTTTTTTTAACCGAAAAACCAGATCGCGTTGATAGTTTACTCCTCCCTACCCACGTGAGCCCCTCCTTAAGTCCTTGGTACCAAATGTATAGTGGAAACAGAAAAGTCTGGAGCCAACATTAGCATGATCTTCGGTGGAAATAATATTGTCTGTTAACCTTTGTTTACTGAGGTAAATGAAGCCCAGCTTTGGGCTGAATACTTTCCCTAAGGATGTGGTGTTACTATGCATATTAAAAAAGACTAACAATAAATCTAGCTTTTGCAATTTATTAACATTAATAATTCCCAAAGTATCATAGCACCAAGTCCTGTGGGAAAATAAGCAAGAAGGATCTTGTTTAGAAAAAAGAAAGAAAGAATTCCAAATTGCTGATCCTAAGCTTGTTCTCTTTCTTCTTTTTCTTTTTTAGGCTGAAAAATCCCCTGCCACTGTCAATCATCTGGAAGAGAATATAAAACTATTTTCATTGTAGAAATCATGAAAACATACAGCAATGTACAGTATTTACCCAACTTTGGTATATTAAATTACAAAATAATCTGTTGTTTTTTAGCGCATTCAACTCATTTAGCAATTAACCAGGCCACACTCTTTACCTCAATCTTAATCTGAGACAACTCTTTTCGAGCTTTGGCTTTTGCCTTCTCCAGGACATCCATCTCCTGCCCCTTTTCCCTCAGTAGGGCCTGCCACCTCTGCTCAGCCTCACTGCTCAGCCTCTCCAGCTCCAGGAGGCTGGCTCTGGCCTGTCCCCGCTCCTCCTCAGCCTGAAGCTGGGCTGCAACAGTCTGCCGGAGCTTCTCCTCCACTTCAGAAAGGTTTTTGGCCAGCTCAGTGTTGCTTCTGTCCCAGGCAGTCTTCTCGGCCAGCCTTCTCTCTTCGGCTTCTGCCAGCTGATTCTTGAGCTGGTCGCAGGAAGTCTTTTCGGCCATCATCTCTTTCTCCAAGGCAGCCATCTTTCCTTCCAGCTTAACCGTGAGTTGGTCAAACAAAGTCGTCTTTGCCCGCAACTCCTCCATTTTCTGCCACCTCTGCTCAGCCTCACTGCTCAGCCTCTCCAGCTCCAGGAGGCTGGCTCTGGCCTGTCCCCGCTCCTCCTCAGCCTGAAGCTGGGCTGCAACAGTCTGCCGGAGCTTCTCCTCCACTTCAGAAAGGTTTTTGGCCAGCTCAGTGTTGCTTCTGTCCCAGGCAGTTTTCTGGGCCAGCCTTCTTCCTTCAGCTTCTGCCAGCTCATTCTTGAGCTGGTCGCAGGAAGTCTTCTCGGCCATCATCTGTTTCTCCAAGGCAGCCATCTTTACTTCCAGCTTAGCCGTGAGCTGGTCAAATGAAGTCGTCTTTGCCCGCAACTCCTCCATTTTCTGCCACTTCTGCTCAGCCTCACTGCTCAGCCTCTCCAGCTCCAGGAGGCTGGCTCTGGCATGTCCCCGCTCCTCCTCAGCCTGACGCTGGGCTGCAACACTCTGCCGGAGCTTCTCCTCCACTTCAGAAAGGTTTTTGGCCAGCTCATTGTTGCTTTTTTCCCAGGCAGTGTTCTCGGCCAGCCTTCTCTCTTCGGCTTCTGCCAGCTCATTCTTGAGCTGGTCGCAGGAAGTCTTCTCGGCCATCATCTCTTTATCCAAGGCAGCCATCTTTCCTTCCAGCTCAGCCGTGAGCTGGTCAAACAAAGTTGTCTTTGCCTGCAACTCCTCCATTTTAGACACATTGGCCTGGTTCTCCTGTCGCAGCTGGTCGCAGTCTGTCCTAACGGTCTCCAAATCGAGCTTTGCCCCGGCCAGGTGGTTTTCCAGCTCCATCTTCTGCAGTATCATTTTTACCAAATGACTTATTGTCTGGTCGTGGGCATTCTTCTTCCCTTCCAGAGCACTAGCTAACTGAGTGGCCCTGCATTCATCACGGTCCACTCTGTTCTTGGCATTGTCAAAAACATCTCTGGTCTCAGCCTTCTCTTTGCTAAGCTTTGACTCCATCTGTTTTATAGAAGAGTTCATCTGGGAGGCCGTGGACTGGTCTTCTCTCAGCAGGTGGCATTTTTCTGCAAAGTCGCTCTTCAGCCTAGAGGCTTGGACCTCCAATACCTTCACTTTTTTCTGCCAGTTTAAAATCTCCCTCTGCTGTTGTGCTGCAGCAACCAGGCTGTTCCTATGAAGGGCCTTGGTGTTTTCCAGCTGTCCGCTCAGAACAGAAACCCGAATCTTTTCCCTCTCCAGGTCCTTCTCCAGGGCAGATGCCCGAAGCTCAACTCTCTCAAGCTTTGTCCTCCACTCTTCCTCGGCCTCCTTCTGCTGCTTCTCGAGACGCTCCCTCATTACACACATCCGAGACTTCCGCTGAGGCCTTTCAGCCTCAGAGGCATCTCTATTGTGGGTCTCCATTGACAAGGTTGTCGGGAGCCCCAGTGACTTGTAGTGCCACTAATCTGTAGGAATGGAAACACAGTAAACATGGGAGAAACACATAAGAGCAAAGAACACAGGAGAATTGAGGACACAGAAGTCTAAACTATGTGAGGTCAGTTTGAATGATTTTGCCTCCATAACGGAATTAACTATATGAGGTCGGTGTCACAAATGGTGCCCCATTCTCTTCATAGGGCACTACTTTGCAACAGGACAAATGATCAATGGTAGTGAAATACATTTCTGAATAAGCCCTTGTCCAGGCGTACACGGGTGTTTTTCTCCCTCGTTGTTAAAAATCCCTTCCATACAAGCACTGTTTTAAAAAAATCTCTGTCCACATAAAAACCCCAAAACACGCTGTCAGACACTGTCAAGAGCATGCCAAACCAACAGGAGACGAAAGCCATGTTGGCCAATCAGAATCCTGAAAAAGTGATTACCGGTTCCGGGAGGCTAACAATGGCGCCAGTGTTGAGAGGCATCCAGCTGCAGCCCCACAGATTCAGGCTGGCTAAAACGCAGTTTACATGTGGATGAAAGGCCAAAACGCATAGAAAACACCCGTTTTAAAAACAAGAAACCAGGCAAGCCTAGTTCAGCCGGCCCGCAATAGAATGCGTTGCCCTCTGGAGACTCGAAGCCAGCTCGCCTAAGTAGAAGGCTGTATTGTTAACCACTACACTACAGAGCTGTACGTTAGACGGGTGTCAGTTAGACTCTTGTGTCTACCCTGAACACATTCTCTTTTGCCACTGGCCGTTTTAACAGCTAATTGGCCATTAGTGAATGATATTGATACTGTTAAACTGACTAACGTTTCTTACTAAGTTTACCTCCACCACAAATTGCGTCAATGAACTGTGGCGTTTGCCACTGGCCGTTTTAACAGCGTATTAGCCAGTAATAGGCTTTACCAGTATCTACTAACTTACTGGAATAGTCATATGAATTGAGCAATTGCTAGCGAGTCTGCCAAGGCTATTTCATTTCATGGCATAAGAACGTATTTTTTTCATTCATGGCATAACAACTTACTTTTTTCATTCATTCGTGAATGACATTGATACAATAACTATCAATAAAGGTGACGATAACTAAATTTGTCATCAAGTGAAAAGACGAGAGAATCGTGGCATCTACCAGAACTAGTTGCAATACTGTATAACCGTAAACAGTTTTATTGCGGCCCACAAATACAATTAATAATTTGTTGCTCTCAATAAATTCGAACTTGAAGCTTCCACGCCAGAGGCACTGTCTTTAACCACTAAGCCATGGCATTACACATTCTAGCCGTTGCTAGACACCATTGAGCATTGTGTTAAACTGACTAAAGTTTCTTTTTAAGTTTACCTTCACCATAGCGTCTATGAACTGTATGGCTTTTGCCACTGACCGTTTTAACAGCTTATTAGCCAGTAATAGGCTTACTAGTATCTACTAACTTCCTATGAATAATCATAAGAATTGAGCAATTGCTAGCGAGACTGAAGATGAACTTTTCCATGCCAGATACAGTCGCAATATAACCGTATACAGTTTTAGTTAAGGCTTACTATAACGTAACTACTGCATGTTGTAGCCAACAAATGTGTTTGTCTATCCTGACCCAAAACGCATGCACGGATGCGTACTTCGAAAATCCACCAGAAACAGTCGCAATGTAACTGTAAACTGTTTTATTTCAGGCTGAGGAGATAGGAACGCGGCACCTATAGTTCACAGGTCTGCTTCTCTAACCACTACGCTATTTAACAAATGGTTCGGTCAGTCAGTCAGGCACTCACTCACTCAGTAAGAGACATTAGCTCTTCTTGGCCGGCCCCGCTTACGCGGTCCGGCAAATACCCGTGTGAGTGTGGATGAAAGGTCAAAACGCATAAAAACCCCGTTTTAAAAAATACCCGTGTACGTGTAGACTAGGCACGAGACGCCATTGCGTGGACAGTCCTGTGCTGGTGACGATGTACTTACCTAGTGGTGTGCAGAAGCAAAATGGGTCAACATTACTTGCAGAATAGATATCTACTTCACTATAACATAGTTCTGTGGCTCACTCTCTCACAAAATATCAACTGCGTAAATGATGAGCGAGCGCTTGATCGCCGACTTAAATAGCATCCTTGTTGTCATGACAATAGTACGTCATAAAGGCAATCAATGTGTTGACCACTCCCCATTTACAAACTCCATCCACTGTTTTGGGGAGAAACTAAGGAAAACGAATCAAAATTGTTGAATTTTTTTACTAGTTATTCTTTTGATCCATACGTCATATTAATCTAAAGAAGGCCTTAAACTCTTTGCATAGTCTTCCTGCTGCAAAGAGATGTAGACATTTTAATAAATTGGATACTGTTCGGCTTCCCTGCTGGCCCTTCACCTTGCCCAAGTGGCCAGTCATATCCAGACATCTATTCGTACTTTATTGAATCTCTTGAATAATTTAGTTAATGAATTGTTCGTTCATTCATAGAAAACATTTATAGATAGTTTGCAATTGCAACATTACACACACTCAAGTATACAGTGATTAGGCTAATAGACAATGTCTTATCGAAATGCCTTATCCTATTGTTCCATTCCAATTCCGTTTCATTTAATCGAAGGGAACAAGTTAGGAAATTACATGGTAGCCTACTGAGTTCCATTGATGAGTAATTTATTTGTTCCCTCTTTCCCTATTGCCCTATTGAGCAACTAGAGGGAGGGTGAAATCCTCTTAAGTGCAGCAATTAAATGGGGTAAAGGTTTTGCGGTGATAACGATTCGCTCTGAACTGGGTACATACACTTTCTGAACCTATTCATTATTTTGCCACAACTGCTGAAATTGGGTATATTTTCGAGGTCGTGGTAACATGTCGGTTACGTCTGTGTTAAAACATTTTTTTACTCAATCGCACCGTTTGCTACCGTATCGAAGGAAAAGTGCGGTTACGTTTCACGCACGGTCTAAGATTTTTATAACACCATTCCTGCCCAAATCGTATGGCGGAAATAAGGTACTACTCAGCACCGGTGCACAGCCACTAAGGTAGGAAAGTGTCATGTCTGTAAAAGCTATGATTTAGGCTAGCACTGGACACTACAAGAGCCATGTAAATGTTTAGACTTTAACCGTACGCAGTGGCGTTGCTAGGGTCACGATACATTCGAGGCTTAGCCCCCCCACACGCACACACACACACACACACACACACACATGCATATGCGTTTTTTTAAACAAACAACAGTCCTTCTGCAAATATATTTGGTAGCCTATACAGCCTATACATCTTTGAAAATATTATATATAAGTCATATCTGAATACTGAACTTTCCGTAGCCTTCTTTCTGTTATAGTTATGTTACTGTGAGGATATTGCACCTGATAACCTCGATATTAGGCTATATTGGCTACATTTCTTCATATTTTCTAGGCTACATCTTTGAAATTTTTACTAAAGTTAGACTACTGTACGTCTCAATCCTGCACTTCTTTCGGTTCTGGTGCTACTGGTCAAAAGGTAGTGGCTGCCGATCCCTACCTATTCGTATGAGAAGCCGCCTAGGCCAAAATTGAATACTTCACTTGCACATACAGTATCTCACAAAAGTGAATACACCCCTCACATTTTTGCAAATATTTGATTATATCTTTTCATGTGACAACACTGAAGAAATGACACTTTGCTACAATGTAAAGTAGTGAGTGTACAGCTTGTATAACAGTGTAAATTTGCTGTCCCCTCAAAATAACTCAACACACAGCCATTAATGTCTAAACCGCTGGCAACAAAAGTGAGTACACCCCCTAAGTGAAAATGTCCAAATTGGGCCCAATTAGCCATTTTCCCTCCCCGGTGTCATGTGACTCGTTAGTGTTACAAGGTCTCAGGTGTGAATGGGGAGCAAGTGTGTTAAATTTGGTGTTATCGCTCTCACACTCCCTCATACTGGTCACTGGAATTTCAACATGTGACAACACATGGCAAAGAACTCCCTGAGGATCTGAAAAAAAGAATTGTTGCTCTACATAAAGATGGCCTGGGCTATAAGAAGAATGCCAAGACCCTGAAACTGAGCTGCAGCATGGTGGCCAAGACCATACAGCGATTTAACAGGACAGGTTCCACTCAGAACAGGCCTCACTATGGTCGACCAAAGAAGTTGAGTGCACGTGCTCAGCGTCACATCCAGAGGTTGTCTTTGGGAAATAGACGTATGAGTGCTGCCATCATTGCTGCAGAGGTTGAAGGGGTGGGGGGTCAGCCTGTCAGTGCTCAGACCATACGTCGCACACTGCATCAAATTGGTCTGCATGGCTGTCGTCCCAGAAGGAAGCCTCTTCTAAAGATGATGCACAAGAAAGCCCGCAAACAGTTTGCTGAAGACAAGCAGACTAAGGACATGGATTACTGGAACCATGTCCTGTGGTCTGATGAGCCCAAGATAAACTTATTTGGTTCAGATGGTGTCAAGCGTGTGTGGCGGCAACCAGGTGAGGAGTACAAAGACAAGTGTGTCTTGCCTACAGTCAAGCATGGTGGTGGGAGTGTCATGGTCTGGGGCTGAATGAGTGCTGCCGGCACTGGGGAGCTACAGTTCATTGAGGGAACCATGAATGCCAACATGTACAGTGACATACTGAAGCAAGTATATATGTATGTGCAAGTGAAGTATATATGTATGTGCAAGTGCTTTGTACAAGTATATACGTATGTGCAAGTGAAGTATATATGTATGTGCAAGTGTTTAGTACCAGTATATATGTATGTGCAAGTGAAGTATTCAATTTTGGCCTAGGCGGCTTCTCATACATCCGTCTTGTTCATACCGAAATGCATGTAGCCTGTTCTTTTAACGCTTCTGGTTGGAGAAGTGTTGTTAGGGCAGAAACGTCTCTCGTCATAGATGTCATTATTTGGGGACATTTTTTAACTTAAAAAAATAATTTGTACCAAGACAAACTAGCCTATAAGCTATTTAGCCTACTATAGTAGTACTATAGTATAATTTACGGTTATGTTGAACTTACGCTGACTTTCTACAAATTTGTAGGAACAAGTTCAAAAGGGTAAAAAAACAAACCATACTGGTCTCGGGGAAATATACGTTATTTTATGTAAGTCTTATACCGCAGAATTGTAAAAGGGATAGTTCGAGCTAGATTCACATTTGGGTGAAATTCCGCTTACCCTGAGTTGTTCTTAAAGGCACATGGAGTAATTTTTCACAACAAGCCACCATTATTCACCTCTGCCCCAGCATGGAATTAGCAGCATCATCCAAATTTTGCACTGCAAGCAGAAACAAATAAAAAAAATGGTTCTTCACTTAAAATGCTTAAAAACAACGCCAGAGTACTGACAAAATTGCAGCTCTCCAATGTAAAGCCGAAACAGTAGGTTAGAGTTATAGTAGATCGGGAAATGCACATTCAAATAGGTGACATCTTACCTGTCCTAATTATTACATTGCATGCTGTTTTTTTTTTTTTGACTGGATGTTTCCCTGTTTGAAAGTGCATCAGGAGCAGAGACATGCGCTCTCCATGCTGTTTATTGTTTCTGCAGTGCAGAATGCGGATATGCAATCCTTAGTAAATAATGTTGTAACTCATCTGCAAATCATCGTTGTTTAATCTAAACATGTAATAAAGTCTAGGAGCCAAAGGAACGGCTCCTTTCACCAATGTGATCCAGCACCCAGTGGTCATCAAAAAACAGAGACTTCATCCGTCTCCACCCAAAGGAATTTCACTGGCTGATACAGGAGTGCGTACAGTTTAAGTCATTTTCTGTCACAGGAGCTGACAAAGTACGCTTGGGTTTCAGGGTTAGTCAAGCCAGATAGCTAGCTAAAGTAAATCATTGTACTAGCATCATATGTTTTGCAAGTTCATAACATATCATACAGTATGTGCAGCAAAATGTGTAACATATCATTTTAAATGAATGATGGAAATTGGAAAATTAATAGACATACCAAATGAAGCTAAACATACTATACTAAATGGAGGCGGATATATTTATGTATACTATTCATCAACAGTTAATGCAGACCTATTCAATGTCATGCATGTTTCAGATCAGTCTTTCAATAACAAAAACTTTGCTAAAACAGAATGTGTTTGTGCACAGATGCTTTTTAAGGGTTGGGACATTAAAACAGCAATCACCATTAGTCTGTGAACATCAGCTCCAATGTCCTCGAATTAATGTTATCTATAAAAAGATGACCTTGAACAAAGCAACAAATGAATACATCCAAAAGGGTGATGATTTTTGGGTTCAAAAGCCTTGGAAAGGGACAAAGTCAATCAAGCAACTCAGTTACTAGATTCCTAGATTAGAAGCAGAGTCGAGGAGTGATCAAAAGAGCACTGGAATTCTGTTTCTATTGTAAGTGCCATAGAGAGTGTAAGTGCAGACTTAAACATGAAGGGATGGAGACTCTATACTGCTCAAATTCCTCTGGACATCAAAGCCAGTTCCATTCTGTTTTTTCCCACGAATGAGGAACTTACCAAGACCTGAGACACCAGGTGGGTGCAATTAATGATGAGATAGAACAGAAAACCAGCAGGCTCTAGTGCTCATAGGGAAAGAGTTCAGTACCCCTGCGCCATACCAACAATATTGTCATATCACGTATAGACACAAGAGGGCGGCCAGTCATCACCATAAACCACTGTGCTTCCTACTCTCATAGGCCTGTGTTCATATGCACTGTTGATTCACTTCAGTAATGCGTTTGATGTACTTAGTTTTTCACGTTTCCACTCTATGCAATATCAATTAGTAGCACTCACGTCTACAAGCCGTGAAATACTTGGCTCACATGGACACCATCATCCCTGTTATTCCGGACCCACTAGAGCTCCAAATGATCCACAGACAAAGGACTGTTGTCCAGTCTGAGCTAAGAATCCTGGGAACCAACGACCTTCTTCTGCAGCCCCTGTGTGGTGGGAGTAAGGGAAAAGACAAACCCGCCACGCTGACCCTCAGCACAGGGAACCTTCAGGGATGTGGGGGGGGGGTCTGATGCTTCGTCTGTATCTGACAGGACCCTGCACACTTTCTACCCCAAAGCCATGAGACTGTTAAACAAGACCACCAGATGTTCATCAAATGGCTACCCGGCTGTCTGTGTTAACCCCGCTTTTATCTGTCCATTTACTACTGATAATGTGCACACACACACACGCGTGCGCACGTCCATCCCTGCCTGTTGACTCAGTACTGGCTCTGCCTGTATGCAGACAAATTACTGTTATTTGTATCACTTAATCCCATGTGTTTTTTTTTTTTATATCTGCTTCGATCTCTCTCTCTCTCACCTTTCTCTCTTTTGGGATAGTGCCTATAGATCGGCATTTGAATGTTAGTCCTTTACTTGTGGGTTACTAAGTAAGTAAGAATATAATTTGATGTGATTTGAATCAGTGTTACTACATTTCCAGTGTCAGCAGTGTAAACACTTTGGCCTGAACACTGAGCCATGTTGTTTGGTTACTATGAAGGCTGGAAGACAGCTGACTGATAATTATCATGACCGTTATTAAACTTTCGGTCTGACCGCTGTGTAACCCATTGGCAGTGATTCAGAGAGTGGAAACAGAAAACGTGTTGACCCCTCTTTGGCCCGCTGTAAAGAACAGCACACTGTCTGCTGTGGTAAATGATTGTGTGGATAGTGTTTGGGTGCTGTGCTCGGCCAACCAAATCACTACAGCATTGGATACTCATCAGATAGTGTTGCTTTCCTCAGGTGACGTAGTGTCTAAGAGGATCCTATTGTCCTGTCACTATTGTTAAGATTTACTTTGTTTTTGTATTTCTAGGAAAGTGAAAAAGAAGTGAATAACATACACCGATCAGCCATATCATTATGACCACTGACAGGTGAAGTGAATAACATTGATAATCTTGTTATCATGGCACCTGTCAGTGGGTGGGATATATTAGGCAGCAAGTGAACATTCAAGCAGGAAAAATGGGCAAGTGTAAGGATCTGAGTGACTTTGACAAGGGCCAAATTTTTGTGGCTAGACGACTGGGTCAGAGCATCTCCAAAACTGCAGCCCTTGTGGGGTGTTTCCGGTCTGCAGTGGTCAGTACCTATCAAAAGTAGTAGGAAAAATGAGGAAGGAAAAATGGTGAACCGGTGACAGGGTCATGGGTGGCCAAGGCTTATTGTTGCACGTGGGGAGCGAAGGCTGGCCCATGTGGTCCGATCCAACAGACGAGCTACTGAAGCTCAAATTGCTGAAAAGGTTAATGCTTGTACTGATAGAAAGGTGTCAGAACACCTAGTGCATCGCAGTTTGTTGCGTATGGGACTGTGTAGACGCAGACCAGTCAGGGTGCCCATGCTGACCCCTGTCCACTGCCGAAAGTGCCTACAATGGGCACGTGAGCATCAGAACTGGACCACGGAGCAATGGAAGAAGGTGGCCTGGTCTGATGAATAACGTTTCCTTTTACATCATCTGGATGCGTGTGCGTCGCTTACCTGGAGAACATATGGCAACAGGATACATTATGGGAAGAAGGCAAGCCAGCGGAGGCAGTATGATCCTTTGGGCAATGTCCTGCCGGGAAACCTTGGGTCCTGCCATTTATGTGGATGTTACTTTGACATGTACCACCTACCTGGGCATTGTTGCCCAGGTATATTCCCTGATGGCATTGGCCTCTTTCAGCAGGATAATGTGCCCTGCCACAAAGCAATTGGTTCAGGAATGGTTTGAGGAACACAACAACGAGTTCAAGGTCTTGACATGGCCTCCAAATTCCCCAGATCTCTATTCCAATCGAACATCTGTGGGATGTGCTGGACAAACAAGTCCGATCCATGGAGGCCCCACCTCGCAACTTACAGGACGTAAAGGATCTGCTGCTAACATCTTGGTGCCAGATACCACAGCACACCTTCAGAGGTCTAGTGGAGTCCATGCCTCGACGGGTCAGGGCTGTTTTGGCGGTAAAAGGGGGACCTGCTCAATATTAGGCAGGTGGTCATAATGTTATGGCTGATCAGTGTATGTCTGGGTGGCATTATAATGTGAAGGATATGTATGGCGTTACTCTTGACTTGAGTAACTCCTTCTAGATTCCTGACTACACGTAAATAACACTGCCCCCCCCTTTATCTCTCTCTCTCTGTCTCTCCATTTACTCTTCTACTTTAGGTCACAGGAGAAGGTGACAATTCATTTCATTAATCGTAAAGGAGAAAAGATCACCACTTCAGGTTCCAAGGGCGACAGTCTTCTAGACCTGGTGGTCAACCAAAACCTAGATATGGATGGCTTTGGTAAGTGTGGCGTTCCGTGGTAAAGTGCTCTGCAGGATCTTGCTGAGTCCTGGTTTTGAGATTTATATGGTGTATGCTCTGATGGGGCATCCTAGCAATTGGCAGCTTGGGTTCATAATTGAGATGCTGTGTTTTTGAATGAGAATACACGAATGAGGAACTGAGATGTCATTTGATTGGTTCCATATTTGGGCGTGCAGTCAGATTGTCACGATTTCACCAAGTGGCACTCTAACATGCTGCCACTGGTGATCTCTTCATGTTTGATTTTGTTTACATGAAATGTCTCCACATGAAATGTCTTCAAACTTACTGGCTCCACACTAAATGTCTTCAAACTTACTGGCTCCACACTAAATGTCTTCAAACTTACTGGCTCCACACTAAATGTCTTCAAACTTACTGGCTCCACACGAAATGTCTTCAAACTTACTGGCTCCACACTAAATGTCTTCAAACTTACTGGCTCCACATTAAATCTCTTCAAACTTACTGGCTCCACACTAAATGTCTTCAAACTTACTGGCTCCACACGAAATGTCTTCAAACTTACTGGCTCCACACTAAATGTCTTCAAATTTACTGGCTCCACACTAAATATCTTCAAACTTACTGGCTCCACACTAAATGTCTTCAAACTTACTGGCTCCACACTAAATGTCTTCAAACTTACTGGCTCCACACTAAATGTCTTCAAACTTACTGGCTCCACACTAAATGTCTTCAAACTTACTGGCTCCGCACTAAATGTCTCCACACTAAATGTTTTCACAATTTTTTTATATGGATGAGCCCCAACATCAAATGGTCTATCCAGATTGTGAGAGAGAAAGAGAGAGAAGGAGGAGGTGAACACACTATCTGTCAGCAACAGTCACCTTTGATATATTCAAGGCTCTTTTTTCTTGCTCTGTCCCTTTCTCTACCTCTCTGTTCTGCTCTTTTCCCCTGCACATCTGTCCTATTTAGGCATTGACATGATAAAATCTGGATCCCTGGAAGAACTCAGTGGCAAAAATAGAAACGAGGGAGAAACCTACCATGTGTTCTGTCTTCCCCTGCAGATGTCAGGACTCAGAATCCCCCTGTCAAGAGAGAGCGAGACAACCACTGGTTGAGGCTGCTCTTTTATATTTCTTATTCTCTCACTCAGGCACCTATAGCATAATGTTTTACATTAACGACTTTAAAACCCAAGACATTAAGAGTTAAAGGGATGGCTCAGCCTGACGTCAACATTTTTTGTAACTGCTCTGTGTTCCAAGCAATTTTACTGGAAAAGGTAGTCTGATAAGTTAATATACATATATATTTGTTTCATTTGTCTGGTGAATGACAAATATTTACAAAAGAGACACTTAACTGTCCTGATTTTCAAATTCCATGTACACAGTTCTCAGGTTAGGCATGCTTGGTATTTGTACACATTTGTGAAATTATGTATTTTTTATGTGGAAAAATACATTTCTCAAATTCTTAGTTAATCTATGACAGTGTCTGTGTTTGAACGGCTAACTCTGTTTTTTTTAGCCAATGTGAAATTCGATGCACTGTGTAACCAATACTCTTTATAGAGTATATTCAACCCAGGGTGAACATTTGTGTTTTTCAAATTGTATTCACACATCCCAGTGCAGCTCATTGATTGAGCCGTGTGATAGGAAACCGAATGGCTTGGAGAGATCTGCTTTGGAGGACACTTGTCCAGGTCTGTAACTCTTTCTTTCAAGCCTGATGTGAGTTGCTCCAACAAGGCAAGGCCAAACTGGTCACAGTGGGGAAAAAATATATACGTCTATTCACACATAATAAGTTGACTGAGGTGAAGCTCATGTTGGCAGATCACATGGTTTTCTTTCAACTTACCTGGTTCCGCACTTCCTGGCAGGTCCAACAAAACTTTTTATTGGCCCAGATTTATATACTACCGCTTGTTTTTATATTTCCTTCCTCTATTTGCCTTGGCAAAAAATTCAACTCTTTGAGCCCCTTCGAACTGGCGTGTTTACGTTTTGTGTGCGTTTTGTTCTGTCAACATTGGCTTGAACTATGAATGGCTATCTGCCATTACTCTGGTCTTTTGAGATGTTCGGAAATGTTTTCACCCCTTATACCTATTTACATTGTGATATTGATTTAATTGTGCATTTTTTGTAGTATAATGTATTCTGTAGATCAATAATATCAAAGTGAAAAAACAAGTATTTTTGCCAAGTATTGTTGCCTATTATTTAGCAAAGCCAAAATTAGTTCAGGAAACTAATTTGGCTTTAAAAAATCATTTAATAAGTTGCTTTTTTTTAAATGACTACCTCTTTCTTTGTCAGCCATACATACAACATCTGTAATGTCTTTCAGGCAAGTACAGATTCAACAATAAAGACCAGGGAGGTTTCATGAAATTCTCAGAAAGAAGGGAATTGTTTGGTAGATGGGTAACAATAACAACTCCGATAGTTGTGAATTTTTGGAGCCAATGAGGACTTTTTGTGACACTCTTCTTCCTATCCTCGAAACAAGCCTGCGTGATCCCAATGTCGTGGGAGTTTGATAAGGCATTTCCCTACAGGCTTTGCCTGCGTCATTCTGGTACCTGCCACAGTCAGTCAGAGGTGGAGTTGTGCCTCTACTGTCATCATCATGCTTATCGCCAAGTGCCAATATTGCACATTGGGATATACAGAGGATATAGTCAGTGGTATCCTATACTTGTGAGAGGACTCTCACATAGGGGCCATCCACATCTAGAACCTGATTTGCCTTTTGACAGTAACTCCGTTTCGGTAGATCAGCAGCATAGCAATGGTGTTAAGGTGAGAGTTCCTACCCCATTTGTGTGACTGACTGAAAGCAAACTGAGAATGTTTCAACCACATTATAGTGAATAGAATAATGTCCTAAATAACAGAGTGAAGATAATAAGAAACATAGGATAAAAAAATATTCTGAAGCGATAAAAAATATTCCAAAACAAAGAGTCCTATATTCAAGAAGGAACCACTCTCAAAATTATACAGATTTTGGCCAAAATGCAAAGTCATAAGATTTTAACAACTCCTAATGAATGAACTACTGAGTAACTGACGGCCTATTTTCCAGCATGGTGGTGGCTACATCGTAATGTGGGGATGCTTGACATGTGCAGAGACTGGGGAGTTTTTCAGATTAAAAGAACTGGGATGCTGTACAACTAGCATAGGGATTCACCTATCAGCAGAATAAAAACCAGCAACACATGGCCAATTCTGCACTGACGTTGCTTACCAAGAATGCAGTAATGTAACAATTTTTACTTAAATCAGTTTTAAAATCTTTGGCAGGACTTGAAATTTGCTGTCTAAATCCCTGACAGAGCCTGAGGAATTTGGGAGAGAATACTGGGGAAATATTGCACTGTCCAGGTGTGTAAGCTTTTAGAGGCATACCCATACAATTCACAGATGGAATCGCTGCCAAATATATTTTTTGACATGTGTTGACTCAGGGGGTAAATATTTATCTAATCAAATAATATTTGTGTTATTTTTTTCTTTGTAGATATACATTTTCTTTTTGAATGATCTTCTAATTTAACATAAAAAATATAGATTTATTTTTTGGAAACTGTTTAACAAAAAGTGAATAAGCCCAAATGGAGTGAATACTCATCCAATCCACTGTGGCTGTGCAGTGATTAGAGACAGTGATGAGCCAAAACATTATGACCACTCACAGGTGAAGCGAACAACGTTGATCATCTCCTAACAAGGGCACATGTCAAGGTCTGGGTAGATTAGATGGAAAGCGAACAATCAGTTCTCGCAGTCAACTTGTTAAATGCAGAAGAAATGGGCAGGAGTAAAGACTTAAACGACTATGACAAGGGCCAAATTGTTATGGCCAGATGACTGGGTCAGAACATCTCTGAAAGGGCAAGGCTTGTGGGGTGCTCCCGGTCAGCAGTGGTGAGTACCTACTGACAGTGGCCCGAGGAGGGACAAACCACTAACCGGCGACAAGTTGTCGGGCATCCAAAGCTCTTCGATTTGCAAGGGCAACAAAGGCTATCTTTGTTGGGTCCGAACTGACAGAAGGTCTACTGTGGCATAAGTCACAGAAAATATAAATTATGGTTATGGGAGGAATCTGTCACAGCACACAATGCATTGCACCCTGCTGCGTATGGGGCTGGTCTGCGTAACCACAGACCAGTCAGAGTGCCCATGATGACTGTAAGTGACAAAGAGGGTTGAATTTTTTCTCTGTAATGCATTGTTTTTATTTCATTTTTCCTGTTCAAATGGAATTTTAGTTTGAAAGTTACTAGGCACGTAAGAAACGGAAGTGAACAGAAAAATGGCGCATAAACGGTAACTGCACCTAGAAAGAAAGAGAAAAACAAGTGTCAAAATGGACGGGGAGGGTAAGATAAAAGGAGTTTAGCTCTAGTCGAGAGTGGCTACAAGGTATGTTTACTGACATTATTTGTGTCTAAAGTAAATATGAGTTTATTTCATGGATCTTGATAACTTTCCGGTGCTAACAGTGACGTATTAAGCTAATGAATTATCTTGTTTTCTGCCTGTTCATTTTCTGTTTAGCTCTTACGTTGGTCTATATGTTGGTCACTGCAAAGAAGCTGAATAAAAGACATTAGACCATCAGTCAAGGCTGACCTTATTTCGACTGGATAGCTACAATGACCCCTGTCCACCATCGAAAGCACAATGGGCACGCGAGCGTCAGAAGTGGACCTCGGAGCAGTGGAAGAAGGTCGCCTGGTCCAATGAGTCAATTTTCTTTTACATCACGTGGACGGCTGTGTACGTGTGCGCCGTTTACTCAGGGAAGTGATAGCACAAGGATGCATTGTGGGAAGACGACAAGCTGGTGGAGGGAGTGTGATGCTCTGGGCAATGTTCTGCTGGAAAACGTTGGGTCTGGGCACTCGTGTGGACGTCAGTTTGACACGTGCCACCTACCTGAACATCCTTGCAGACCAGGTACACCCCTTCATGACAATGGTATTCCCTGATGGGAGTGGCCTCATTCAGCAGGATAATGCATCCTGTCACACTACACACATTGTTCGGGAATGGTTTGAGGAACATGATGAAGAGTTCAAGGTGTTGCCCTGGTCTGCAAATTCCCCAGATCTCAATCCGATTGATGCCTGAAGCGGGTCCATGCCTGAACGGGTCGGCACTGTTTTAGCGGCACCCGGAGGACCAACAGCATATTACTGTAGGCAGGTGGTCATAAGGTTTTGGCTCCTCAGTGCATGATTGAGGTGTGCAGCATCAGCAGTAAGGAGTTGGTTGTTTTTCAGAGTCAAACTAATGCCTCCCCCAAAACAAATGAAAACATCCCCCTGCTCTGGCTGCACTGGACATTATGTGATTGTCTCAATGTAGTTAAATTATTATTTTTTAAAACAAAATCCCTTTTTTCATCTTTGTTGTGATCAATGTCTTGTTTACAAATTACTTTTCATGATTATTCTAATTATGTTCCTCCCTTATTAAACATTAGTCTGGGGCTTAATGGAGCTGCTTATGATGGGTTATGGGCCTGACTCCGCAATCGGTCCCAGAGGGACAAAACCTGTGTAGTTCTTGCTTCCACCTGTTAGTTAATTAAACCCACCTGGTAGTTAATTACTCCACCTGGTGTCCCCAGCTTTGATTCAGCCCCTGAAAAGGTAGAGGGGATAAAAACCAGACGGGTTTGGTTCATCCAGGATAAGAGTTGAATTGCCCTTGTAGGATTCTTCATCGTTTTTCACAATTCTACAAGTGACCTACAGAGATCGTTCTTTCTCTTGGCTTTTCTAATAATGTAGCCAGATAAATGGCTTTCATCTCTGTAAAGACAAATTATATTTTTGGAACCCCATAATTCTCATCCCTGTCCCTGGAAAATGAGTCACAATTCATGTTCAGGTATCCTCTTACTCGGGTAGAGTTCAAGGAGCTAGCAGTTGCCCCCAGAAGGGCTGATCTTAGAACAGCTTACACAGACATTAATTACAGTCCAATAATGTAACTAATAACAGGTTGAAACTGACCTGACATCACATAAAGCAGTGTTATCCAACCACTCCAGTTTGTCTTGTCTTGTCTAGCCACCGTTGGTCCTGTGCCTTTGTAATTACCAGCCATTTTCCAGTAGTTGCTTGTCACTGCAAAGACATTTTGGGGAAAATTACGATTCATTGTCGCCAATCCTCATTACACAGCGCTTTTTGTTTTTTGGTCATACCAGCGTCGTTGTGGAATAAAGAAAGGAAAAAGCCAGAAGGGAGTAGAAGGAGTGACCTGAGCACTTTAACATAGGTGTGGTGTGGCTTGAGTAAGGTGTGTGTGTGTGTGTGTGTTCTGGCATTGAGAAATCTAGATATCTCAATCTGAGCTTCTACACATGAGATAGAAGGAAAAAGTGAGCGGGAGTTACGTGGCGAATTCCAACCCTTTACCACCGATGAGCCGCTGTTGCTCCTCAAGCGTTCATTTATCTCTAAATTCCTTACGTGGCGAATTCCAACCCTTTACCACCGATGAGCCGCTGTTGCTCCTCAAGCGTTCATTTATCTCTAAATTCCTTCGCCCTGACACACCTTCAAATGATATCACCACATGTGTGTTCACAGATCACTTAGAGAAGACAAATCTATAAGCGATCATACAGGACTGGCCTGCAGGCCTCCAAGGAGCGTGCCTAAAAGTACATTCTTCTTGTTTTAATTCTCCTCTTCTCATGATTAAGTTGTTTACCCTGTTCATTTCTGTGGGGCCACCATCCTCCTGTTGCTGCAATGGAGGGACATGTCAAGCTGCACACGCTGGATCTAAATGTCAGCAGTCAACGACTTGTGTTGAACTAATGGTTTAGGGTGAGAAAGTTGGACAGGGGCTACCTTCAGGCTACTGCCTACGCATGTAGAACCTCAGCTGCAGAAATACTCAACTACCGGCCATCGAAAGCACTTAAGGTGTTGCTGGTTTTCTACTCAACTAACACCCCGTGTGTCAAACCGTGTGGGGCTCACACTGCCACCATAAAGTCGGACGAGCAGCTCTGGCCACACAGGCCAATAAAGAACACACTCTAATTAGGGGCAAAGTTATCAGCAACATGGATGGAGGGCAGTTAGGCCCAACGAGACCCTGGGTGGTGCTCCAGGAAAGAGCTTGTTAGCGGGTGGAATGCGGCTGCAGAATGATGTGAGAGGCACAAAGGGAAAAGTGAGAGGGAAGGAGAAAGGGAATCCATTCTTTCACACTCCTTCTTGGACCATTTGAGGCCAAGGCTCGTAAAAATGCATCACTCCGATGACATTCTCCAAATTCAGAGTACTCTCTCTTTGCAGAAGGGGGAAGTCCTGAATGGAATGTGCTTTTGATAGGCTGAAGGGATTTTAATGGACTGTTCCTACCCAGGTCCATAGTGTGGGTGGGCTGCATCCACATCCACCGCTCTCTCGCCATTCTCATAGAGAAGATGAAGGGTGAAGGCATTACAACGTCTTAATCCTGTAGTTCCCCCAGATTAACTAAACTATTCAGTCATGTCAAAGCAAAAGTAAGCCGGCAATTGTGCATTGCAATGTATTTGAATTGTAACATACTGTACGTTCGTATTGTACAATATTTAATCCAGTACAGAATGGTTTTACTGCATCCTCTTCTTTCATTGTTCCCAAATGCACATTGTTCAGAAATGTCGGCAGACTTCCGCCGTCACAGCTGAGCGACTCTATCCAGTTGTCACATAGGTTACATAGATATAACTCCTAGGTGTCACATCGAAAACACCACAAGGGTGGCCAACCTCTGACCCCTAGACATTGCACCTTCCAGCTTCGTCATCCAAACCTCTGTAACTCTGTGTTTCTACTCTTCATCACAGAGACTAGATTTGGAAGTCCTCACATTGGTATCCTAACAAAAGGGGATTTTTACCCATGTATTAATCCCAGTCGCTGAGGAACAGTATGATGCCGATTGTTCTGAGCCAGGATGAGCTCACGGCTTTGCAGGGGCTTTTGTAACCATCAACAAGCATCAACACTGAGAGCTGTGTAGAGATGCCCGGCTTGCTCGTCAGGACCAGCTGAAGGGCCAGGACTAATTGGAGCTGGACTGAATGGGCAGGTCTCACCTCACACATGCTGATCAGTGTTCCTCTAGGGTGAATTATTCTGTTGCAGTAAATTACCCCCAATATAATAAGGCATTATAAGGTCTGTGCTCCGGCCGTTACTCAGAATGAAGCGATTGTGGAGCCTGAGGGGTTTGCCAGAATACCCCCCACACCCCTCCATCAGTTACTCCCTTACTCCACGCCCCAGATAGTACAGCGCCAGGGGGTCTAGGGATTCGAGGTGAACCAGACCTGATATTCTTTTATTGCTTTACGTTGATGTAGCACGTCTTACTAGTTCAAAGTTCACAAGCTACATTAATACAGTACCATCATAAGCTGTGTCTTAACTGTGTGTGTGTGTGTCTGTGTGTGTGTGTGTGTGTGTGTGTTGGCCAGGTGCGTGTGAGGGCACCCTTGCCTGCTCTACTTGTCATGTCATCTTGGATCAGAAGGTGTACGACCAGCTGGGGCCCATCACTGATGAGGAGAATGACCTGCTAGACCTGGCCTATGGCCTCAGTGACACGTTAGTCTCACATACATGTCCACACACACACACACACACACACACACACACACGTAACGGACAAAGGATACCTGCTGACGCAGACACAATAGCTACACTTCAACTACACAATAGCTACACATCAACTACACATCAGCTACACATCAACTACACATGTACACATTAACTACACAAACAAAACATGTACACATCAACTACACAAACATAACATGTACACATTAACTAGACACAACATGTACACATCAACTACACAAAAAAACATGCACACATCAACTACACAAACATAACATGTACACATTAACTAGACACAACATGTACACATCAACTACACAAAAAAACATGCACACATCAACTACACAAACATAACATGTACACATCAACTGCACAGCATGTACACATTAACTACACAAAAAAAACATGCACACATCAACTGCACAAACATAACATGTACACATTAACTACACATCAACTACACAACATATACACATCAACTACACAAACATAACTTGCACATGTGAAATATGCAACATTAACCTCTTCACATACTATGTACTACCGGTATAATTATATTACTATAATGATTTCAAAGCACTTTTCATCAATAATTATGTCAAAGTATGTGAGAACAACCTGGGCCTTAACCCCAAGAGAACCCAGGTGTTGGTGGAGGGGAATAGATTTGATCACATTACTCCCTGAGGAAATTATAATGAATGACCTTGTCCTTACATCTGATGTTTCCTGTCCTGCAGATCTCGTCTAGGTTGCCAAGTCTGCCTATCCAGAGATCTGGAGGGTATAACAGTCAGCGTGCCAGACGGGGTGAACGACATGAGATGCTCTGAGGATACTGGGCCTAAACTGTAAAAAGGATTGTTTTATACTGTAGTATTTCATATAAAAAAAACAGGAAGGTACTGTATTCATTATTTTACAGAAAATTGCAGCCTACTCTACTTGATTTAAGGCATACGGATAAATGATACCGTAAATTCCCAATATAAACTTTTGTTGAACTTACTGTAAATATGTTTTTTTCTCCAAAAGGTACTTTAATTCCCACCTACAGATTATAGTGGCACTAGAGGGTGTTTGGCATTGTTTTGTTTTTGTCTCATTAACATATTTTTTAGGCAACATTTGTTCCAGAATATTAGTGTGATTTTGCTACCACTAAACAGTTAGTAACGTAATAAAGAGATAGTATCCAAATGATCCAAGTGAAGTATCCACTTAATTGTACATAGTACAAACAATTTATATTGTTGAAAATGCTGAAATAAAATTATTTTCTAAGGATAATTGTATTTTGTCTAATTTTACCTTGTTTCAACCAGATTCAGGTAGGCCTAAGCAATGATAATAATTTTACAAAAACGTGTCAACTCTTCAGATGTAAAGATTATCTTTTTCTTAGAGTTATTCCTCTGTGTTCAGCATTTCAAACTTGTCACACCCTTCTTTTGACAGATTCCTCCTTTCACCACTGATGAATGTGTGTTATTTTGCCTTTCACCACAGTTCTAATTGAGACATAACTCACAGATGGATTGTGGGGAATGTGTTGTCAAAGGGATGATTAGTGAGATCAGGGGAAAAGAGGTGGCTTCAACCCACTTCGTCTATAGTCTGAGACATTTTGTAGTGATGACATTGTCTTTGTTCTGAGAGAGAGCCGCTAAAAACACATAAGTCATTCTCACTCTGCGGGAGGAAGAGAGGGAGGCTAATATATGGGGAAAATGACATAAGTGTCAAAGGTACAGTAAAAGCAGATGTATGAGCAAGGTTGACAAAAATAGAAATGTGGAGAGGAGAGGGGTTAGGTGAAGGATGGTGAGGTTTGGGGGCGATGATGGCTCACCTATGAAGTAAAGTTTGAAGCTGATTTGAGTTAAAACGTGAAAGAAATGTAAGCCTGAGTTTTGATTTGAGGGAAAGACTAGTCTTGGGGATACATTGTACTGCCATTACAGACAAGTGCTGTGCAGTGTTGATTGGTCTGTACATGCTGACCAACGATGGTTGCGTCCCACCACTGTTGTGCTCTTGAGTATGCATTGAATAAACATCTACGTGTATGAGGTTTTATGCCCTAACTACACCTCTGAGAGAGTGCAGTGGTCCCCTTTTCATGGTACATCCTGAATTGTACAAAAGGTTGGAGTGTGGAATTGTTTCCCTGTCAGAAGAAAAGGAGCAACTGTCATCGTTATTGTATTTTCCTGTTGCTGAGATGTACAGTAAACAGTGAGCCTTATGTAACTGACAGGTTCCTCTTGAGTTAGGGGTCAAAGGTCGTTAGAATAATAGCCGCCCACTGTCTGGTAATTAGAGGGCGCACACTCCTGCGGAGCCCGGACACGCTCACCTCCATCACACGTCTCACACACACACGCACACATTGCCCTCCGTTCTGTCTCCATCTGTCCCTCCTTTTGGCTGGAAACTGGGTTCACTGGAGTTGTAAATCACACACATACACACAGGTGGACGGAGGAGACGGAGTCAAAAGTTTGAAGGTCGTCAGCTGATTTTTGGTACGGCCAACCAAAAATACAGTGTTACAGTATCTGTAGCCTGGGGTCTACGAAGGGTGCGGTTGAAGGGAAACATGCTAAACAATCCAATTCACCTACGGTATTAGACGATTTGTGGCTCACGTGGTGCCACAGGTGGCCCAGCAGATGAAGAGCATTTGTCTGGTAACCAAAAGGTTGCTGGATCCAATGAACCTGAGCCAGATAATTAAAAGCAGTTACTCCCGTGGCGCCACACGGCAGATCTGAGGGGTTAGGGTGAAGCAGGAAGTCACATTTCGATTGGACCGTGTGTTCATTTGATAACTGGGTGAATTTAAGCGTAATGTTTAATTAGCAGGTTCGGTCACAGCTACTCTGACACGCACACAGACACACACACACACACACACATATGCACACAGACACACTGTTCAGTGTTCTACAGGGACTGGGCAATGTTTGTACAAATGTATAACTGACGTTGTGGCAGGAACTCGTATATACCTGTCACCTGACTCAGTATTTCTAGATTTAATAACCAAAGCCTGGGGGATCCCATTACAAGCTGCAGGGGAGGGAGGTGGTGGTGTGTAGCAATAGGACACAGGATGAAGGATGCCCTAATCCATTCCTTTAAATTCCAGAAAAGGTCAGACCCCTGGTGCCCCTCACCCCCTCAGAACTTTAAAGAGAATAGGGACCCATCTACACTGGCCAGGGAAAATGGCAGCTTTGAAGAGACTAGGGTCCCACCTACACTGGCCAGGGAAAATGGCAGCTTTGAAGTCAGAGACTGCATCCGGAGGTTTCCACACACTCAACCTCAAAGCATCAGGGGTAGTCTCGATAAGAGAGACAGGTGGCTGATAATGCGGAGGTGTGTGTGTGCGGAGGTGTGTGTGTGTGTGTCTGTGTCTGTGTCTGTGTGTGTGTGTGTGTGTGTGTGTGTGTGTGTGCGCGTGCGCATTTGAATCAGAGCAGCCGTTCTGGAACCCAGGGGATAGGGGTATGCTGTGGGCGCACGTTCTTGTGAGGACACAGGTCTTTAAAGATCAAATGGGGTTTCCAGGGACCTGTTCAGAACCCAGAAAAAGCCAGGTGCCAGGAATGTAGCCCAATGACTCCAGACACATCACTGTCACTGAGCCTTCCAGCAAGGATGGATCAACCCCAACTTCCATCACTGCTTGTCTGCTCTTCTAAGACTGTGTGGCTAGTTCCTAACTTCCCCTATTCTCTCCTCTTGTACCTCTCTGACAGGTGTCTTCCCCTATTCTCTCCTCTTGTAACTCTCTGACAGGTGTCTTCCCCTATTCTCTCCTCTTGTAACTCTCTGACAGCTGTCTTCCCCTATTCTCTCCTCTTGTACCTCTCTGACAGGTGTCTTCTATTCTCTCCTCTACCTTTCTGACAGGTGGTTTCCCTTCTCCTACCTCTCTGACAGGTGTCTTCCCCTATTCTCTCCTCTTCTACCTTTCTGACAGGTCTCTTCCCTTCTACCTCTTTGACAGGTGTCTTCTGCTTTCGTCTGCCTGCCATATAAAATATCTATATTTTCTCTTTGGCATCCTCGTGATGACACAGAATTAACTCCTATACTTGACCAGTCTTATTTTGTATTGTATATCACACCTTGGGGTTGGGATATGTGTCCAGGTAAATTCATCCAAGACCTGTGAGAAAATTATTTGTCTATATAATTTTGATTACTGAGGCAAGAATATCTCACCACCTTTTCAGAAAATGACTTGTTTATTTCTTAAAAAGCTGGGGTCTTAAAGTGTGTCCAGGCCCAGAAAAATTGCCCTCTGTGAGTTTTAACTTAACTATGATTAATTAGAAATTGTGATTTTTCTAGTTTTTACTCAAGTTCCATTATTAGGGGGCCTAAAAACGGATTGTCCTACTCCACATTACAGTATGATTCTACAGAGTTTAGTGAAGGAATGTTAGCTCACAAGACCAGGATGGTTCACATAAGGCTCATAATGAACATAATTAGTTTCACATATTTGTAATGATATAATATTACACATTTTGTCATACTACCTCTGCCCTAAATTAAAGTCATATGCAATCCCACAGTACATTTGGTAAGGAGTGACTCACACCTTCTTGTCACTGTGAGCAGTGTAACAACACCAGCATGTGTGTTAAACAAACCCTAGATGAGAGATTTATCTAGATTTCTGTGCCGGGAGGTAACATGTTATTCTGTGCAGGTCAAGAGTGCAGAACGAGAGAAAAATACAGTTAATGGCTGTTTTTTAGTCGAATTGGTAAGAGTGCCAGATAGTATCAACTGTGACCTCATCAGAGATGGCCATGGGCCAGCCAGAAAATCTATGCAAGCAGCCCCAATGCTCTCAGCTGAACCCAATCAAAACAAAAGCAAATGCATTGTCACCAAGGAAACCAAAGCAGGAATTTCAGCTGCACCTGCGCTTCTAGCAATGTGGCCTGTAAGAAACAACCTGCCCGGAGTGTAAAGAGCATAGACAGGCCAGAGTGGCTGTCAAAACACAACCGCACAAACGCTCAACG
Organism: Esox masquinongy; assembly: GCA_016801175.1. NCBI lineage: Eukaryota > Metazoa > Chordata > Actinopteri > Esociformes > Esocidae > Esox > Esox masquinongy. The sequence goes on along the minus strand of JACXGI010005512.1, from coordinate 8,466 downwards.
TCCCAGTGTATCGCGACAGGGTCGAGAGTTCAACACTGGAATTCATTCATTGGAATTCAACAACATTTCTGATCAAATGATATTTGTATACACTTTATTTTGAGACTCCCAATTTCCATATGTTGAGTGATATTGTCAACAATCATTAAACTTTCTATTGATTAGCAACTACTTGCTATGGTTAGGGTAAGGTTTATAAGAAGGTTTAGGGTAAGGGTAAATGTTAGGTTTAGAATAGGATTAGGTTTAGAAGGTAAGTGTTACGGTTAGTAGACAGTTTGTTAAAATGTTACTGATAGTCAGTAGATAAACGAAAGCATCTAAAGACACACTTACGGGACTCTCAAAAGATTGTTATCGGATATTTTCATAGGTGTGCACGTGTGAATGAGATAATCGCCACAAAAGCGTTATCGTAAACCTGCATTGTTGTTTTGACAAAGTTACACCAAGGATTTCCCCCGTTTCAATTTCTTGGATTTTCTAGGCGGGATCAAAATATGTACCTATCATAGATTGGTTTTGCTCACTAATGAAAATGTATTTTTTTCCATTTAATTGTCCTCCCAATGCAAATTATCCTCATACATCCTGCAACAATTTCCCTTGAAATCTATCTTACTAGCATATCTATCTTACGTCTAGCATAGTGCCTATAGCAACGCTATACTCAGCCTCCCAAAAAACGCGTCAAGCGCGGGAGAGACAACATGTGGAGCCAGGTGTGTACCAACGTTTCTCTTACGACAGTTTTTGATAGAATAGACTAGATAGCCACAGGATTTGCCAGATTGACCCTAGTTTGAGCTGTAAGCATCTCTCAAACTACCTCGACAAGGGTCCACCGTCAGCTGATCCGGATTGTAAATGTGCGTATTTATGAGGATAAAGTGCACATCCGTGGCATTGGCTGTCTGAAGAGGCAATAAAGCTAAAAAGAATCTGCCTTTTTCTATAGTAATTGGCCGTTATTGGGGTTCATATCTTAGTGAGGGATTTAGATGATGCTTAACTAACATTTCATGTAAACATTATTCAAATATGATGTTGAGTTTACAGGCACTCTACAGATAACAGAGTATCTGCCCATTCAGAAAAGTTCTGGGTGGTGTGGTGTCCAAACTAGCTATCTTAAAATGAGTGCACTAACTGTAACAGGTGAAGGAAATCTTAGTAGTTAGAGCAGCTGACCAGTAACTGAAAGTGTTAGATAAGAGCGACTGCTAAATGACGAAAATAAATGCACATTGCTCTGGAAAAGAGCATCTGCTAAACGATGAAATTAAATTAAATATGAGAGGCCTAGGTTTTTAGCTTAGCTTGCCAACGCTGTCTGATGACATACACAAGCCCAGGATTTGGGCCCAGGCTGTCACATAGTCCTGCACAGGGCCTGTCATCCCTAGCACATTCTGTTCCCCCAAAAGGGCTCACAGTATCAGGGAAGGACAGTAGATCACTCTTGTGCATTGCAGGTTGTTAGGACCAAGGAACCTGCTCCTATCCAAGAATGTGACTTTTGTGGCCAGCTTCGACTTCACTGACTGCTTAGCCTCCGCAAGACGGCAATAGTTGAGAGTGGAACTCTACAGTTTCCACACACTGTTATTCAAGCATTGAAACTGGGGCCAACAGTTTTCCCTACCTCTAGTTTAAACTACTCAGAACTCCATAAAGCCCCCTTACAAAGAAAGAAAACAAACCTTGAACAATACTAAACCAGCCATACCTGTTTCCAGCCTGGCCCATCTAGCAGCTGGCTTCATCACCCCTGTAGAGGAAAAACAGAGAAACAGGCAGAATTGGTTTTACCTAAAAATCCAGCTAGGAGGTTTTACCTGACCTCTGACCTTAGAACTCCACAGTGCGTGTTAACCTGGGTCATGTGGGACGGTATTTTTTTTACTTGAGACTTAACACTTAATACCGATGGAGTCATGCTCAAGTGATTAAAGTGGTCTCTGGTCACTGTGGGTACCATGAAGAGGGGGGGCACCATGGTGTTTGACGGGTCACCGATGGGACACCCCCACCCGTGACCAACAGTTAAGACAACCAGGCCTACAAACGCAGATGTTGCTGTCATTCAAACTTGCTATTAGATTTGACGTGTTTCCTGTTATCAGCAAGTGCTCATTATGCTACAAGAAACTTTTCTTCCTTCTAAAATTGGAGAGAAAAACCCTTCAACTGTACTAGTGAAGATGGGAGGCACGTTTTATGAATTCTCAGCTTGTAGTTGTTAGTACTCTCTACATCACCATGAGAATAATACATTAAAAATGAAAGATTTACGTCAACACAAACAGCGTCCAGGAGGATAGTGCTGTTATGCACACCTATACACCTGTTGTGTTTTCAGACAGGTCCAGGAAGGACAGCCAAACCCCAAGGCTTCCTGGCTCAGCTTCTATTACATAATTGTCAGTTTCTGGACTCTGTCTCCCTGTGTGTGTGTGTGTGTGTGTGTGTGTGTGTGTCTGTCTAGCTGACTACCAGATCTGCCTGTCCTCTGACTCCCAGACCTACATCTCTGCACCCCATTACAGAGTACCCATTTATGGAACACGGTGTTTACATAACAATGTGAGCATGTCGTTTCATCCAACACATTTGGAGAGAGTTAACATGGTAACACAAATACAGTACAGTGCTTCATCCTTCGCCCTGCTATCACTGGTTCCATTGGGTCATAATAAGTCATAGAGACCAAAGAAGGCAAAAAAAATAAATATATATATATATAATCTATCTACTGTTTCATAAAGAAGAGGTATGATTCCCGTTGACACAAAGATATTTTCACAAAAGGAACATTTTATTATAATCATGATAATACATTTTCATAAGCATCAGACATCAGGTATACATACACAATATACAAATGATGTGTTCTGTAGCAAATATACTCTATGGGACACAGCAGCAGGGTTGGCATCATGTACAAAAATACACATTTGATTTCTTAAAACACTAATTATATGAAAGCATATTAACATAAATATAGACCTACGCCGGTCAACGCATTGCAGGCGTAGAGGAAAACAGCTCAAGCACAATGAACAGCTGGATCTACTGTGACAAAGGAAGAGAACTGTGCACCTACAGACTGACGATATAGGACAACATAAACGCCATGAAACAACACCTTATGAACATACAGATGATATGCTATACACAACATTGACCGACCATATAAAACAAGCCCGTCTCCTAAAGGCTTAGGAGTGCCAAAGGGCTCAATTCAATCAAACCTGCATTGCAGTATTTACGCAGTAGCTCTTTATCCCATTGCCAAATAGAATCACAGACCGTTCTTAAAACAGACGGGACGAACCGCCTCACTGGTCTGCTTTCGCTTTTTTGAGAATGAGAGACGTGTGGGCATGGGATTAAATATTGTAAATAAGGACACTATAAAAAATACACAAGGCAGACCTTAATGAATCCCTGCCTTTTAAACGTAAGACTCCTCAGCAAAGAACATCTGGTCAAAGTCTTCGATGCGGGGGTCGCTACATCTTCTGCTCTGCCACTCTCTCTTCCCCTGGACGAGGGACAGGGCCACCTCCTGACTCCTTCGTAGGCACGTGTCTGCATCCACCCGTCCCTGGGAGGAGAAGTAGTCCGTGACTGCCCGCGTGGCAGAGGGAGACAGGCAAAAGCGCGGCTCGGAGTTTGGGATCGCTCCGTTGCACTGTGGCTCCACGTCGGAGACTCTGAGTCCGCTCTCAGGGAGCTGCTGACATTTGACCCCATGGGTCTGAGACTTGACAGCTGGCCTCTCCAGCGTGAAGCTGGAGGCCACGCCTGTTGCCCTGCAGGGCTCAGAGGCTCTGCGAGGTACAGCAACGACTTTGCGGCCAGCCTCCATGCCCGGGGTGATGGAGTGAGACTTCTGCCTCTGTAGGGTCAATGTGGAGCCACTCTGTCCATAGAACACGCTCTGGGGAGGCTGGATGACCTCACTTCCCGTGGGGGGTCTACGGGTGAGGTCGCAGGCCTGGTCATGCAGCAGGCGTAACTCTCTGATGGTGAGGTGTTTCTCGGTGCCTCTGTAGAAGGGAGGCCGACTCTTCTGCAGCTGTAAGATAGCCTGCTGGTAGGACGGAGGGCTGCTGGACCTCCTCTTTGGGCTCACCTCTACACCTTTGACCTCCACAAGCTTAAACTCTGGGACTTTTAGGATGCTAACGCCTTCCCCCTCCCCCACTTCCTCCTCCAGCTGCCCGTTGTCGGGTTGTCGCAGTGACAGCCGGCGGTCCCTCTTGAGCCAAGTGTTAGGGTGCAGGCCATGGTGAGCGGAGGGGGTCCTGGGGGAGTGGAGCGGCTGGCTCTGGTTCCAGTCAACTGTGTCCTTCCTGGGAGGTGAGCCGTTGGGGCAGCGGAGGGAAGGCTCAGCCAATGGGAAGCCGGCACTGGTTACATAGTCTGTGGAATACTGTGAGAAGGCGGAGTCTAGGGAGCTAAGGGAGGAGCCTGTTGGGGATGTTGCCGGGGACGAATGGCTGGAGCAGCTAGCATCCAGTCGTAAAGGAGGGGGCGGGTCATGCTTCAGCTTCCTTCGCCCAAGAGTTCCAACCCCTCCTCTCTCTCCTCCTGTGACTACTTTGTCTTTTTTAAGTTGCAGACTCCTGAGACCCTGCGCCAGAAACACTTCATCCTCCTCCTCCTCTTCCTCATCCATTTCTTCTTCCTCTCCCTCCATCGTTGCATCATAGCTTGCTTTACGTGACGCTGAATGGTGCTTATCCAACTGGATGATCAAAGCTCCCGGGGTGTGTCTGAGAGCGGGCTCGGAACTGCGCCGTACCCTCAGGGGGCCCTGTGATTGGACAAAGGACTGGCGTGGGCGAGGTTGGCGTACAGCGGGGGAGAACTTCCTGGGTCTGGCCAGTGGGGGGAGTTGTAGGAGGTCAGCCTCAGGGTCAGGGTCGGGGTCACAGTCGCTCAGGGTGATAACAGAGTCTCTGCTTCGGCTGTCTGGCTTGGCCTTGTCTCTCAGAGGGAGAGACTCCTGGAAGGGTGAATCTGGGTCATCGTTTAACTCGTTCTCTAGACTGTCATAGGACGAGTCATTCATCTGGAAAGAGGATACGTCTGTAGTGGGAGAGGAGAGAAGGGGAATATGTGTTAAATTTCAAATGTTATTGTTATGGATTTTCAGATTTTCAGGTTTTGTTGAGTATTTTATTTGTTCCTTGTTTTGCAAACGTCCCACGGATTGATGCATCATGGCAATTAAGATCAAAGAGATTTTAAAAAGAATTTAACTGATGTGGGAGGTGGAATGAGAAGGGGACAGTTTGAATTTGAAAAAAAATTGAATTTAATTAAAACCACGGTTTGAAAACAAGTACAAAGTGCTGTCATGACATCAAAAATACAGAGTGGAAAAGAAAGTCTGCAACTATGTAATGCTCTCATGGTGATATTATTCTAACACACAACTACAGACAATGTTTTGATCTGTTCATCTGTTTGCCATGTAAACAGTGTGAAGTTTATTAATTAACCTGCAGTGTCTCTATATCCAAGTAGAACCAAAACACGGTCTGTTGTTGTGAGCTAATAAAATCACCAATGAGTTATACTAGAGTTGCGGTTATTTCACTTGATCAGCAGTTCTTTTTCTGCACCTGGTAATTTAGAGGTGTGTACTTACACCCCCAAAAATATATACATATATTTACAAATACTCCATATATTTTCCATTCATTGTGGTTGGTTTAGGTGGTTTACAGGAGATGGATTAAATTTAGTAGTGTGATAATGAATCTATACTAATCACTGAAATGACTGACAAACCTAGCAAGAGGCCACATCTCAAACTCAACACACTCTGCAGTTGTGGTGGTCATTATGAGGTAAAATAACACAAAGGGATTCAGTGCACAGGGTCTCTATCTTGCCAGGGACACACCCCAACACATACACACAAAAATGACCTTTCTGACCCTTGTGAAAAGCCATGTCAAGTTAAACCACCTCTGAGTAGGTCCAGTTCTGCTTGTTTCGTCACCTCTCTTATCCTACTCAAGCTTCTCTTTATCTTCTCCCTGACCTTTCAGTTCCTCTACAGTTTATATGCTGCCAAATCTAACAGCATTTGGTGTAAGCATGGTGAATGAGATGGTATTACTTCAGTAAATAAATGGAGACTCTGTTTACCTGATCCGTGGTCGCTGCTGTTACTCTTCTGAGAAAACCCACCAAACAGCGACGTGACATCATCTCCCAGGACCTTGTTGCAGTTCTCAATCAGGAAGCGGACCAGCTCACAGACCTGGGAAAAGATCACAGACAATGTTACATGTCAGTCACACCAGGCAATGACTGGTCCAAAATAAGACAGTTATTTCATAGGTACTTTCTGTGGGTAGGTTTTAGTGGATGTTAGTATACCCGAACACAATGTGAATATTTATTTGTCTGTAGTTACACACTGCCGTGTTATTATGTTGAGAGAATAAATTTATAAAGACCTTCAAAATTACCTTCTACAATTCTTTTAAAAATAGTTTTGGGACCCTGTGTGCCCTTGAGGCAAATGTGTGACTTGCGATTAACCTATATACCAAATGTTAATTCTCTATCTCAAACAGGGTGGAGGGTGTAAGCTTTCAGAGTTTTCCCATTAAATAAATAGCTTTTTATAGCTTCACCATGTCTCCAATTAGCATTTCCATCATGTCACGATGCAGCCTATTGGGATTTACCATCTCACAGGAATTTGCATATTCATTTTCCTCGACAGAAGAACCAGTATAATAATAATAAATGTCAAGCTCACTGCCGAACCTCTAATTAACCCTAGTTACACAGTATATAAACTTCTAATCTGCAACACAAAATGTCAAGGCCCCTAAACATCTCCGGAGTCATTGTCCCACGCCGTCTCTGAGATTCTTTCCTCAGAATCAAAGCTGAATGTTTATAGGCGACTGTTTAAAAAACACTGTTTGTAAATGTTTTGTTTTTGCCATTTTCTCTTAGAGTCCACATAATTACATTATGGAAAGATGAAGCAGACAAACACAAAGCCTATCTGTGAGTTTTTGGGCCAGATGTCTGTCATAGTTTTCCACCTTGCATACTCCTGTGTCTTCAAAAGGCTATGAGAGTGAATGGGCTGCTATGAATTTCACGGTTTAGTTCAGTGGGAACTACAACCAGGGAATAAGACTGAACTGGATTATTTCCTCTTTTTCCTCCATCTAATTTGCCTGGTTCTCTCTATCAGACAGCCGCCTATCCAAGTGATAGAGATAGAGATCTAGAAACCCAGTCATTCCTCCAGAAGATGGCAACATCTGGGAACATGTAGGAGGCCTGTTTCTGGGAAAGCTTTGCACAATCGCTGAAATGTAAGCAAGTTAGCGTGTGTATTTAAGACACCTTTTCTGACAAAACTCAGCCTACTATATTTATTCTGGCCCCTCGGAGACTAACTAGCAAGTACTATAGGAGCCACAAACATTTCAGTTAGAACCCTGGACTGGTTGAAAAGGGAGCGGAAGTGAAGGAAAATAAGGGTTCATGTGTCACGCGGTGGAAGAGGGGAGTGTTCCAGACTGCCCAGGGCAGTTAGAGACCAGACCCACGCCAGCCTAGTTTAACTTGGCTCCTTGTGAGACCGCGACCGACCGGGAGAATGTCGAAATCTCAAATGTTTCCCCTTCAGAGGCGCTGGGGCCACACAGAAAAACAAACAAACAAACAGGGAAAAAGAAGTGTGTGAGGCGAAGGAATGTGTATGCGTGTGAGAAGGGGAGTGCAAGGGAGACTGTGAGTGAGCGATTGAGTGAGTGAAAGACTGAGTGGGTGAATGGGCGTGCGTGCGTCGCAAGATAGAAGTGTTTTAGCGCAGCAGTTTTGTCAAAACACACTCGCCCTTAGGAATCTGGATTTTTTTTCTCAGTGAACTTTTTTTCTGAACCAGAAAATAACATGCATTTGGCAAGTTGACATGTAGAGAGAAAGATCTGGGAACACCCAGACTGAGTGTGTTTCAACAACGTGGCCAAATTGATTGTAATTTAAAGAGTATTATAGACCATTACTCATTCTTGATCATTATTAACTTAAAATACATTTGTAGCCACTGGTGGCGAATCTGATCATTTCAGGGCTAGCATTGTTGGCCGCAGCATAGTGGTAGGATTTAAGCTGTGAACCTGTGTGTTTATTCAGAGATTTACTGTCTCCCCCGTGAGTAAGTTAGCGTAAAATGCTTGGCTTTTTCTATCTGTGCACAAATGTCACGATTGTTATCATCAGCAACTGTTCCTGCAAGGACAGAGATATCAAGCATGTGTTTGTGTGTCAGAACAGGGATTAAAGACCTGTGACTAGAGAGAAGTTAAAACGGCATGAGTAAACAGCCCAACTTCAGAAGTATCAGACAATACTGCCCAGCTGGAATCTGCTAGCGAAGGTTTGGCATCCTCTCACTGGTCCTTAACC
>JACXGI010005511.1:20546-46722 GCA_016801175.1 Esox masquinongy | reverse complement strand
CCCAAAGAACACCATACCCACAGTGAAGCATGGTGGTGGCAGCATCATGCTTTGGGGCTGTTTTTCTTCAGCTGGAACCGGGGCCTTAGTCAGGGTGGAGGGAATTATGAACAGTTCCAAATACCAGGCAATTTTGGCACAAAACCTTCAGGCGTCCGTTAGAAAGCTGAAGATGAAGAGGAAGTTCACCTTTCAGCACCCAAAGCAACCTTTCAACGACCCAAAGCACACATCCAAATCCACAAAAGCATGGCTTCACCAGAAGAAGATTAACGTTTTGGAATGGCCTAGCCAGAGCCCAGACCTGAATCCAGTTGAACATCTGTGGGGTGATCTGAAGAGGGCTGTGCACAGGAGATGTCCTCGCAATCTGACAGATTTGGAGCGCTTTTTCAAAGAAGAGTGGGCAAATATTGCCACGTCAAGATGTGCCATGCTAATAGACTCCTACCCAAAAAGACTGAGTGCTGTAATAAAATCAAAAGGTGCTTCAAAAAAGTATTAGTTCAAGGGTGTGCACACTTATGCAACCAGGTTATTGTGAGTTTGAATTTTTCCCCCTCAAAGATTTCAGTTTGTTTTTCAATTGAATTGTTCATGTTATAGGTCACATTAAAGGTGGAAAAAGTTCTGACATGATTTATCTTTGTCTCATTCTTTTACATCACAAGAACCTGGCATTTTAACAGGGGTGTGTAGACCTTTTATATCCATTCTATATAAGTATTATTTAGATGTTTTAGTCTAAGCTCTTTGTTTATCTGTTTCAGATTAAGGATGGACACTGGCACCAGACTCATTTTGTAATCCGTTCCCAGGACCCTAACCTGCTCCCGGTGGTTGAAATCTATAACTTACCAAAGACCACTTTCGGATCACACTACCACCTACAGGTTGGTCCTGTGTGTTTCCTGTAAGGGTATGCAAGTCTGTGTGTGTTCTTTGTGTGCAGGCACAAACCTTCAGTCCTGGACCCACATGCAGTAAAGATGAATGGAGTAGTCCACTCTCTCCCAGAACTCTATCCAAGAAAAACCCTGCACCATTTTCCAACATCCCTGTCATCGTACTGCCAAAATAGAGAGAAGATATTTGAGGGTTGGGTGGCAAAGGACAAGGAGGACAGGTACAAAAGAGCAATGAGCAAACCCTGTTTAAACTGAAAACAGGGTGGTGATATTTTCTTGGAAAAATACAAAAAAAGTATTTTTAGAACAATTTTGACAACCAGACCAAGTAAATACTACTAATTCCCCTCCTGTTAGACCTACATGAAGTCATCATACAGTGTCTACTTATTAAACACCAAGGAACAACATTCTGTCTAAGAGAAGAATTATTGTAATTGGAAACATTAATAAAACATACTGTCTGGTTTATATGTATTTAGTAACCTCAAACATTATTGGCACCCTTCATAATGATGAGCAAAATATGATGTAAAATTAACTACATTGGAAAAGGAACTATATTTCATGTAAAACAATATGTAAACATATTTTTACTTGTACAATGTTCAGAGAAAGCACTTATTACTTAAGTATTTTTTTCTCAAAAGATAGGTGGCAAAATTACTGGCACCTCTGAATAAAATATGGCTTAACATTCTACTCTTTAAAATACATGTCAGCCTTAAAAAGATACAATTTGAATTTCTGGCCACTTTTAAAAGTTGTGCTGTCGAGCCAAAGAAGGTTCCCTGAAGATTGTGTACTATGCAGTGGCAAGCCCGCATTAGGGGTGGAGCCCCACTTGTGATAATTTTTTTTAATATATTTTAATTTTCTGCTTAAAAATATTGTTAAAAATAAGCTTTTCAGTTATCTACTACACTATCTGACTGAAGCTCTAGGCCAGAGATGTCAAACCGGTTCCACATAGGGCCGAGTGACTGCAGGTTTTTGTTTTTTTATTTAAATTGGTTCCCAGTTCAAACCTAAACAACCAGGTGAGGGTAGAACTAAACCAATTAGTGACATAATTAATCAATCAAGTTTAAGGAGAGAATGAAAACCTGCATACACTCGGCCCTATGTGGAACCGGTTTCAATCAATTGCTTATTGGGAAGGGCTTCACCAATGAAGTGCTAGGAATTTAATCACATGATTTTTGCAGCACAGTGTTAATGGAGCTCTTGTAACCACGAAGGTACCTCTCAGTATCATGAACAGCCTAGAGGGCATCAAAGAATAAGCCATATAGTAACTCAGTGACTGTCATGATGATACCACAGTGCAAGAAAAAGAGACTGGACAAAAAAAACTACATCTGCATCAAACAAGCTGCAACATCGAATTACAGAACACAGAGAAAAGCAATATGCTCAGTAACTTAAAATTTTACTTTGGAATTTGGACAATACAATCAATGATAAACCACGTGCAAGCTGCACTGTCTTCTTGCCATAGTACAAGGTAATAGCAAACATTTTGTGCACAGCCCAGCACACTCTGCCACATTAATTGCAATTGATATTCCTTTGCTGCAGCTGCCAGTATTATTTATTTGTGCCCTGCATGTTGACAGTGTGAAAGACAACTAGCTATGGAGGTAGCAGGGTTACCAAATTTCATTAACAATATACTGCATAGTCCTGCAGTACACACCCTATAGTCCAGCAGACTCCACAAAAAACCTGCCCAAAAGCAAATTTTGCTATACAACCGTAGCTATAAATCAACCCGCCCAAGTCATTTTTGCTCACACACTGTCATTAAAAATAGCTACTACGGTAGGAAAACTCGCCATATGGCGACACTGGGTAGAAGACAGGTTTGTGTCATCAATGACACGTGGCCCATTGTTTACCTTAGCAAAGAAAAACAAAGGTTAAGAAATGTTTTAAAATGTTTGGAAAAATTGTTTTTCTTAAAAACTAACATGCTGTCTCTTGGGGTTTAAAATGTTTTAACATGTCTATATTCTTACCTAGCGGGGCTTTGGATGTGTTCATCACTAAGAACAAAGTTAAGTCACTTTTTTACCCAGGTAGTGTGTCTAAGAAAATTTAGGTTGCCCATAATTTCTCATTACGTCATGTGTATTCAAGTGTTTTTATATTACTTTGCGAAAAACAATGGATTAATTTAATTAAACCTTACTATAATTTATTAATATACATTGTTGCCCAAATAATGTTGAATATACACTACTGTTCAAAAGTTTGGTGTCACTGAAATGTTCTTGTTTTCCATGAAAATATACATGAATTAGTCTGAATATGAAATATAGCAAAATGAATATGAAATATAGTCATTGACAAGATTAGAAATAATGATTTTTAGTTGAAATAATTGTGTCCTTCAAACGGATTCAATGCTCTGTTCTAGGCTATATTATGTGTTTTAATTAAAATTATGTCAACATGTGAAAGTTCTGTTTTTGTTCATCCGTTTCATACATGACACTAAGAATACCTCACATTTATGATTGAGATCAAATTATTTCCGTCTACATTTAAGCATTTTGTTTACCAGCAAACTAGCAGCCAAATAACTCCAGCTAAGTCTATGCTCTTGCTTTCATGTGTCTGTTTGCCTTGTATTTGTAATGGTAAATGTTAAGTTGTTCAATAAATATTTAGAATCTGAGTTTAGACAATTGGTTTAAAAGCATCCATGCCCAGTAATGTCCTATCCTATGCCGGATCTATTATATCTTATCAGTTTATAAATGCATGTTTTACTATAGTGACAGTGTATTAATAGTTGAACACAACCTGCCCAGTAGAGGCTTTCTAGCCTAGCTCAAAATACCAAAAATCTGGATTCTGGTATTTTGCATTCTAATATCTGCGACTTTGATAGTCTGGATTAAAGTGAGCCTACTCAATTATTGCCTTAAAACCAGCTGGAATCCCTGCGATAACACTTCAAGGGGTACATTTAACAAAAATGGTAAAGGTTTATGATATACCTTTGAAGATATATAATATATTATCTATCACAAAATAGCAACAAACATTTTTTACAGTTAAAGCAGAAAGGCTCGGCAGGATGTGTTTTAGAGGACACTTCCTAATCAATTTTGATAGTATCTAAAAGACTACAGAGGACTGGCAACTACAAATCAACTTACATTATACATATCCATTCACTATTATCAGTCACATTGTACTAATGATATATTGCAATCTGGCAAGTATTTTGTATATATATATGATGATGAAAATTGTACTAATTTATATTTAGTTTTATTGTGGGTAATGAACACGTTGGCTGAAGTAATCTGCCATTTGTGAGAATAGATTCCTCACCATTTCTGGTGAGAATGGGTTCATACTCCAGCAATAGCCATAGCGTATATCAAAAGACCATGCCCATATCCCATTTCATTGGACATAGTATACTAGTAAATGTATTTTACCCCTCTATTAAAACATTGGTGTGGCACCCAATATTCTGAGCACGCCTAATGTGGTGGAAAGCCCTGCCATATATTTAGTGTTAGATTCTGTCCATTTTTGATCCATGAACAAAATTAATGCAACCGGAAGTCAGGGGAGAATCTTTATTTAGCATGAGTCCAAGATGCTGATCTTCCATATTTCTTACATGTTCTCCAATAATTACAAAGTTAACAGTCTTTTATGCCAATACACATAGGAGGCGGTCAGTGTTCATAGCCAATCATTACACCGTCCATTATCCTCCAGCACATCCCCTCCAATATCTGTCTGTCTTCCAATCACATACATGTATTCTATATCCTAACCTTACATGGCCTGGTAGTGTCCCCTCTTGAGTTCCTGGCTCCACACGCTTATCAGGTTGTGTGAGGCCACTCAATAGTGGATACCAACTGCTGGCGATACGGTACCTCATATAGCATAAGATAATGAAATACCACTTCTCTAACAAGACAGCAGAACTAAAATACATGCGTATCATCAGGTAAAGATAGGCTTCCTCACAATAGTATGTGCCAACCTACGGTCCATGGGTCTATTCATAGTCTATGACAGTCACATGGAAAACTCCTATCCGGAGGTATTGATAGGGTGTGTGGGGCTCATCAGTAACGGGCCCAGCACCATGTCCCATCTATTGTACTTTGTTCAGAGTTAGTCAGCTCATATGCACATTGTTAAATTCCTCATGCCCATATTCTATCATCTGGTAGGATGCCATTGCTCTGGAATAAGAGCGCAGCATTGATAACCTATTATTAATATCATAGACATAATATTGAAACCAAATTGAATGGACTAAATGTAAAATAACCATTTATAATTTGTATAGAAGTGTGGGCTTTAGTATTTGTCCAATTTCATAACATTTATATACAATCAACCTTGCAGAAAGCAAGGATAAGCACTAATGAAGGAAACATGCAAGTATGTTGTCCGCCGAATAGACATCTAAATATTTTTGTAGGTGTGCAGTTTCTTCTAGTGTAAATTTAAAATTACTTTTTCATCCTCAATTTGCACAAAACATACTTTCTTAAATTCAGTGTGATACTTCAAATGCAATTTTAGACATTGTTTGATATTTTGAAGTGGATGAACACATTCCCACACACTATTTATTTTTTAAAAAATTCTGCATATAACTGGTGCGTGCACATTTCAAGGTGTTGCTTGTACAGTTTGTAAATGAGGCATCTGATTTTTAAATCAGCCTGCTAAACCCCCAGGAGCCACTAGGTGGTGCAATACTTTAGAGCAATAGTTAGAACCAGTATAGTGCAACACCTACAGAAAAGATTTGAGGAAGTAGCCAACATTTGCTAAATTGAAACATGTTTAGAACACTATCACTGTTGATCTTGCTTCTTTTGGAGAACTGGATGTCTATTATGTACGAGTATTATGAGTTTTCTTTGTCCATGAGGTTAGAGGCTAAAACTGAAAATTACTCATTTGTATAGTTCCAACCCACTTCTGGACAGCATGCTTTCCTCAACATCAGTCATCATTAGTGTGACCCTCCAACAAAGACTCCAATCAAAGTCCTTAACATTGTCCATTCTGACACAAAAAACTCATTATCCATATTTTTCAAATAATTTAGATGAATCTTGTGAATGAATTGTTTCATGAAAGCAATATCGCTGAGGTAAAGAATATATACCATGGTTAAGGGGGTATCAATGCACTCTGGTTAAGGGGATATCAATGCATACATTATATACCATACAATATGGCCTCTTTGGCTTTCATGCATAAATTCATAAAAATCCATAAAGTCAAGAATTCAGTAAAAGGAGCAGACTATTTTAATAATTCCAGCGTGTGGTAAAGTGTTAGGTTCATAACCTTTTACTCGCTTTGAAAAAAAGTTATTGTTTTCCTGCTCGCAGAAGATGGTCAAGGCACATAGATTCCACTGCACGTTTATGGTTTATGGTCTATGGTGGTAATTTACCACACAAGGTAATAATAAAAATCAGGTTGATTTGACGAAATTGTGGCATTCTTTATTTCTATTTAACAATGCAAGTGACAGCAGTACCATCTCTAATGACAATGCTAAGAAGCTAGGGTATTGTATAACTGTCAGCAGCTATTTTGTAATTACATTTATTAAGTCGTCTTTGTTGGATTTATTAAGTAGTATCTATTTGGACTACTCTTCTTTTACTCCAAACAGGAATCGAAACACAATCCATTAAATACTTAAAATGTATACTACTATTTTTGAAACAATGTAATGATTTACACTGTTTTTCAGTCACTTTGGTTCTATTATCAATAGTATGTGGTGATTTTTCAAAATGCTTTTTATAAAATTCCAAACTGTTCACACTTGTAACCAGGGGTGTAGGTTTGATTTCAAATGTGAGGGGGATGAACACTGGTGTAGCGTGGTGACGCCTGGCCGGGGTGCAAGCTGTTCTTACATGACCCCCCCCCCCCACCCCGGGATGAAAACTTGTGAAGCGGAATATACGCATGGAAAGCCGATCCTGAGGTCTGACTATGATAACCACATAGAAACGCACAACATAAAATAACATTACAAAAAACATTTTTATAAAGGTCAAGCATGGGCCCCTGACCCACCGCGGGCCCCCCACCCTGGATAGCTACGCCAGTGGGGACAAATATGTTTTTTGGCCATGGTTTTGGAATGGGATGGCCAACAAGCTCATATAGGTGTGATGGTCAGGTGTCCACATACTTTTCGCCATATGCTGTATGTGCACTGATGAACACAACATCTCATTGATTCTGCTACAACATACACGCAAAATACAGCCTTCAGCCATTTCATTTAATATTACTACATACCTCTGTATTTCAATGTGTGTGGCTGATATGTGATCTACATGTGCATTTTGCCAGTACTGTACTTGAATATCACAACCTCACCTCCCAAGCTCCACCACTCTCTTGCATGACTACACTAGTTGACTCAACATCCTTCTGGTTCTGCTAATAAATATGAACATTCAATTTATGGGCTACACATAACATAACTAATTTTGTTTAAGTTATCCACCTTTAAAGACAACATTTCACCACAGCTCCGCGGTTGACCTTTTCTCCCTGGCTGTCTGATCCTGCTATGACAAGGACCTTCTCACGGTCACCATCTGATCCTGATAAAATGCAGGACATATGACATGAACAACTTCATCTACATTGATGCCTGCAGAACCAGATGGCAATGTTTGATCTATAAGACCCACATTAGGTTGAAATGTCAAATACAGCTACTTATGTAGGAAACTACAATGTTAGCCAACTTTTCAAGAGATCAACTATTAAGCTAGTTAGTTAGCTATATCTTCTAATGTCTCATAGCTAGCTAGCTGTACCACTCACTTTGTCTTTGCATAAAAAAACACTTGTTTGTCTAATTTCAGTCTTTTCTTGGCTGGTGTCATACGGTGCTAGCTGTGAGTGAGGTGAACCTACTGTAATGTAGACTGTTTGCTAGCTAGCAAAATAGCATTAGCTAGCAAGCTAATATATATTTTGCAACTCTCATTCATATATAACATTAGCCTAATCAAACCTTACTGGTTTTAGAAAAACACTCTGATATGATAAATATCTACCTCATTCATACTTTGCCCGAGGTAACTAGCTAGAGGTAATGTCAGCTAGGTTACCAAACTTCCATGAGCCAGTCACAATTGCTACTTGCAACCGTAGCCTCTACTCTGCTACCATAAACAGACCTATCCAGAAACTACTGTACCTCCAAGCAAACTGCCTGCATGTGGTCCTGAAGCCAGTCTGATTCGAATTACGCAATTGCTTACCGTACTGCCACTGCAACGATCTAAAGAGTTTGAGCTTTTCTTATAATAAGAGTTGTGTTGATAAAAAGTGGGGGGGAGAAAATGCCATTTTCAAAAAGTGGGGGGGACATGTCCCACTCATGTATAATGAAAACTATGCTCCTGCTTATAACACATTAAGTATTGCCTTAAAAACAACGATGCATTTCCACTGCTCAACAGTTCGGGGTCTCCTTTGTCATATTTTTCATTTGATAACGGCCAAATGTTTTCAGTGAGTGACAGGTCTGGACTGCAGGCAGGCCAGTTTAGCACCCGGACTCTTTCTACAGAGCCATGCTGTTGTAATATGCAAGGCTTTACCTGAAAACAACATTGTTTGGATGGCAGCATATGTTGCTCCAAAACCTGTATATATTGTTCAGCATTAATGGTACCTCCACAATTGTGCATGTCACCCATGCCATGTGCACCAATGCACTCCCATGCCATCACGGATGCTGGTTTTTGAACTATGCGCTGATAACAAGCAGGATGGACCCTCTCCTCTTTAGCATGGAGGATACAGAAACCATGATTCCCAAAAATAATGCAAATTTTGATTCCTGACACCACAGGACAGTCTATCCACTTTGCCTCAGTCCATCCTAAATGAGCTCAGGCCCAGAGAAGGCGGTGAGAGTTCTGGATCTTGTTTATACAATTGTGCTCAAAAGTTTGCGTACCCTTGGAGAATTGGTAATATATGTACCATTTGTAAAGAAAACATGAGTGAGCAGGCAAAACACATGTCCTTTATTTCTTATGGGATTCACATTCAACTGTAGGTCATAAAAGAATGGCACAATCATAAAACAAAACATGGCAACAAAGAAAAAAATGATCTGACCCCTGTTCAAAAGTCTGCATAAGTAGTTAATATAGGACATATTCTGTCACTTTTGGGTGATTGATTGACAGTAGGCGGGACTTCCGATTTGGGACTTCCTGTGTGATATATGTAGTGGTGGGACCTCCGGTTTGACGTATGTTCCCGGGGTGGTACTTCCGGTGTGACATATGTTCCGGGGTGGGACTTCCGGCGTAACGTGTTCCGGGGTGGTACTTCCTGTGTGACATATGTTAGGGGTTGTAACTTTCTATATGACGTATGCATGTCCAGGGGGATGAAATATGGTATGGGGTGTGTGTGGTGTGTAATTTATGGTGGCTTTGATGTTTAACAATAGGGCTCCAGGGTTCTGGGGATGTTAAAATCACCAGACATTCAGTGTAATGATAAGTCCGTTGTTTAACAATAGGGAGCCAGGGTTTGGGAATGTTAAATTCCCAAGGCAAAAGATGTTACGATAAGTAGTTTGTTGTTTAACAATAGGGTGCCAGGGTTCTGGAATATTTAACCCACAGGCAAATGATGTTACCATAAGTGCTAAAGCAGATGGGTATGTAAAGTTTTAACCTTCGGGTGTTGACCTTCCATGTTTTACAATGCTTGTGTAACAGGGGTTTGTGCCATTTTAACAAGTACAGAATTTCTTGTATAAGATATAAAGAGGGGTTCGGGACTTACGATTTTAGAGAGTTTCTGCTCATTTATTATTATATCATGAAATGGGTCTTAACATCAGATCCGCCCATTGTAATGGTCCACAAAAATAGAAAATAATCCTTAGCACAAAATTTAATATAGGTTGAGTTTAAAATTGCATGAACAATGCTAATTTGTTGACAGCATAAGATATGTTATTTCTGGTAAACAAAACATTTTAAATGCATCTTATCACATTGTACAACAGGAATTAACGCGAGAATGTTGTCTATAAATGGGTAGAATTGTTTAACAGGCAACGATGCTTACAAATGTAGTGTTTGTGAATTAGCAAATACCTGTGTGTGTGTGTACGTGCGTGCGGGGATGCGAGACTTCCGGGTATTGAAGCATGAAATGAATTCCGATTTTTGTATGCTGTATTATAGACCTATGTCGTTTTGAAAATATTAATGGCAATATTAAGATAAACGTTTGCAATTGTATGTAAGCGGATGAGTTTGTCCTTAATAGATAAAATGAAATTACGCGATGTCGCGGTGAAGACGCGATAACTAACGAGAACGGCATTTCTACCTGACCGGAAGTATCAAATGTAAACAACTATGTGAAGTAATTAGTTTAGCATTAACCGCATCACAATTTTAATTATTGTTACCGGTGTAGTTCTAACGTGATGAACGGTGATGTGTATCCAGTGACAAAGTTAAGAGGCGTAACCTTTTGGAGGCGTAGTGGTTGTGTTGTCATTATTAAATCCGCTGCTGCCACAGAAGACATCTGCCGCTTCGAGCGCCGGAGTAGGCCATTTACATAGTAAGTACAAGTTATTTTATTTGAAAGAATTGTTTTGAATTGTGTTGCAATTATAAAAGCTAACAAACGACACATTTGAACTTTTTAAGAATGTACAAAACAAGTAAATCATTAAAATGACGGAGCAATCCCAACGTTTAGCTTTTATCTGTCTTTCATATTGTCTGTTTTATGTCTGTGGTTTAGGGGTGAGAGAAATTCAACACAGCCTTGTTTGGAAAACATCTTTTTGAACCTACAGAGTTGGGTAAGTAGTCTTTTAACATTTAGTCATCATCAGCTTTAAATACCTGTATACTCGTGGTCTTCTGTTAACCCTCATTGTTTTTATTTGAGACCAAGTTACCAACAACGGTCTCAGTTGGACTGCACGGTTGTGATTTTACACAACACCCTGAACGTTTTGTGTAAGCGTAAACATTTACAGCCATTTTTCAGCATTGTAGTAAAATCTTACTAACATTACGACAATCCGCATACAGCTGAATCTTTGTACTCTATATATCAACCAACAGAGTGTGCACCGGGTTATGTTGGAGTCTACTACACCGTAATGGCTTCAGTCACGGGACTCTCACACCTTGTGGCTGTACAGTGTCAGACTTTTTTGTTTCATTGTTGCCCCATTACACAATGCTTGAAAGCTGAAGGTAATACATCTTTACCGTGAACTCATCAAAACTGGCGTATGTAAATGTATGTCTGAGTTATAATATTATTTTAACTTGTAAGTGGATTGTTATTTACACGAAAAGCTAGAGAAATGCCGAAAGATAGTGCTAACAACAGACCAGACACTGAACAACCATCAACCTCAACACATATCCAACAGACCGTACCTAACACAAGTGCACACAGCGATACCCCATAGATAATACTCACAATACAGCGAAAAGGCCCCACATGTCGGCACCAGGGTCACCCCATCAAAAGGTACAAAACTGTGACTCTGTTCATCTACAGATTACACATGAGCAAGTTAATAAATTGTTTCACAGCGATACAGACATAAATCCACAGATGCAAGGTTTGTTAACCGAGATTAGTAGCCCACATTTTTTGGACAATCTAGTTATCACACATACAAACTCACTGGCGCATATTCATTACAACAACCCGGCTGATTTTGAAAGGCTCAGATCTTTAACACAGACTGGTGATGGTGATGTTAGAGTGAAACAACGGAATCAATTTGACAATGTGGAATTACGACAGTCTGTAAAATTCCAAAATATTGGTGAAGCTGATGATTTTGGTGCATTGTATGGTCACATTATGGAAGGCTTGGATTACTTTGATTGTTAGAACTTCAGACTTTGTAGAAGGACCCGCCGATCGTTTGCAGATAGAGCTGTTTGTTGAATCTCTGATCTCCTCGGTACATGCGACCATGAGGGCTGATGAATATAATGAACACAGGTTCGGCAGGTTACTTGAAAGTGTTATGCAGAGTAACACAGAGCTTTTGGTTGATTAATCACTAGAGCTAGTGGTGCAAATTGTCAACAACCGGGAGGACTGGGCGATATGGCTTAAATATAATACCCCGATATTTTTCAAATTTTTGACTGTATCACGGTATTTAAAGGTATTTATTTTTTATATAAAGGATTGCAAGAAATTAATTCTAAGTGGTTTTAATTAGCTTCATCCATTCTGATTTTTGTTGGAACACCAATAAACAAGACTGACTGTAAAGTAGTGCTATTGGTTAAACTTTTATTAAATACAGGAATACTAATAAATAACTTTGCAAAAAGAATACTGAACATTTTCACAGTGTGACAGTTATAGTCAAGGAAAACAGGTAGGCTAACCCTAACCCTAGTCTTTGGCTTCAATGCTGCGCTGTAGCATATAATTGCACCACATTAAATATAAATAAAATAAAAATAACTTCAACTATTTCACATGGTATGCAAATTGCAAAGGCTGCTGAATGGTACCAAACAGAATAACTTCAAGAATTCCAACAAAATAATGTAAATATTCAAGTCAAACCAGGGAAAGATCACAGCTTCAAATAGGGGCTTAGGCTTATGAATTACAAAAATGTCCCACTTTCATTTAACCAGGTTAACTTCTGGTATAGAACAGACAATCATTGGTTTCACAGGTTATGGGCAAGGAAAACAAGCCTATCTACTGTATCTGGCTTAAGTGCTGCTCTGTGACATGGAACCACATTGCCACCAGTGCTGAAGGCCCTTTCGGAAGGTGAGCTAGTGGCAGTGATGCACAGGTATTTCTTGGGCAGTTTGCTCGCTCTTGGAAAGTTCTCTTCATGGACCCTCCACCACTCCAGGGGATCTGCCTCACTGTCAGCATCAACAGTCTGCAGGTAGCTTTTCAGCTCAGCTTCAATGGCCCCTCTGTCAGACAAGGAAGCTGCTGGTGCTTGTTTGTCCTTTTTGAAAAAGCTTCCAAGCGTCTTCTTAATTTTCTTTGGTTCCACTGGGCCTGGTGCTTCTGCTCCTGCTCCTGACTGTGATTCATGTGTATCTCCGATGGATGGCAGTTGCACCTGCTCTGTTAACAGCATATGAAGCTCTGTTGCTGCTTTTGTCTTTATGTAGTCCACCCTGTTGCTCTTGATGTATGTGATCTTAAAGCGTGGGTCTGGGAAGGATGCTACGTCCAACAGGTCATCTGTGGTAGGATCTGAATATTTTTTGTTCAGATAATCAAGGATGGTCCTCTTGATGTCCTCTGTTAGGGGTGGGTCATCTTCTTCCAGAGTCAGAACAGTGGTGTTGAACAGCTTGAGTACAGGCTTCAGGTAGGAGACACATAATCTTCTCCAGACAAGGCATCAGTGAACTCCTGCAGGGGAGCCAGGGCTTTGTTGATTGACTCAAGGACTTGTATGTCCTGCCACGTAGGCACAAGGTGCCTGGTTTTCTTTTCGGCAGCCAGGACCTAAGTTATGGCCTTCTCCTGTTCAAGCACTCTCTGGATCATCTTCTGGCATGAGCCCCATCTGGTTGGAGTTTCAGTGACAAGTGAGTGGTAAGGCAAGTCAAGTTCAGCTTGTGCAGTTTTCATAGCTTTTTTCTTTTTCCAGGCCATAGAAAAGGCACTGTAGACTACCATTTGTAAAAGAAAACTCTCTTGCAGACAGCAACAGCACGGTCAATCCTGGGATCTTTAACACTTCTCCAACAAAACAATTGTTTAAATTAATTAAACTATATTAACTCAGTCTCAGATTTTTTTTCTTATATTCACAAGACAGAATTGAAACAAGAACTAAAATGTAAACCACTAATAATAGGTGTATTACACATATGACATGAAATTTGATTTAACCGTTTGGGTTTTATTGCGTGTAAATTTTAATACAGTAATTACGATTTAATGTATTGATATACATCCATTACAGTAAAATAAATATTTTTCAATTCATGTGATGAGCACTCCAGTTTATGAATCCAACAATTAATGCTAAGCTAGCTAGTTAAATTAATTAATATTGAATAACTAATGTCCTTGTAGTTTATAACAGTAGCTGCATATTTGCAAAAATATTTTGGCAATCATTTAAACTTACCGATGGCCAGATGAAGACGGTGACCAAAACACTGCAGTCCTGTCCAGCCCTTGGGCAAGCAACTGTCCTGTATGGTCCTCCAGGAAAAAAGCTGTTTGCAAACATCTGCTCTTCAGCTCCCAGGCATCGGTTATAAAGGGCACTGCTAGGCTAATGTAAGGCTTGAATGTTCGGCTTGACCATAGGTCCATTGTGCTGGCAAAGTATTCTTCTCGTCTTTTCATCAATTTTGGAGGGACGTACAGTATTTGGTAATGTCTCTGTTGTGCCATATTTTCTCCACTTGATGTTGACTGTCTTCACTGTGTTCCATGGTATATCTAATGCTTTGGAAATTCTTTTGTACCCTTCTCCTGACTGATATCTTTCAACAATGAGATCCCTCTGATGCTTTGGAAGCTCTCTGCGGACCATGGCTTTGCTCTGAGATGCAACTAAGAAAATGTCAGGAAAATCCTACTAGAACAGCTTAACTTTATTTGTGATTAATCAGAGTCACCAAATGATGGCAGGTGTGTAATGACTTCTATTTAACATGAGTTTGAATGTGATTGGTTAATTCTGAACACAGCCACATCCCCAGTTATAAGAGGGTGTGCACACTTATGCAACCAGGTTATTGTAAGGTTTTCATTTTTCATTTTTCCCCCTCAAAGATTTCAGTTCATTTTTCAATTGAATTGTTCACATTATAGGTCACATTAAAAGTGTAAAAGGTTCTGACATGATATATCTTTGTCTCATTCTTTTACAACACAACAACCTGGCATTTTAACAGGGGTGTGTAGACTTTTTATATCCACTGTAGGCTGTAGGCTTGCACTATTACTGTGTCGGTTATTCACTGTGTACCTTTTAGGAGTCTACAACAGGTTACGTGTTTTCCGGGTATTGTTTGTTCTACTAGGTTTTCTTATTCAGGCTAATGGCTGGTGTTTTGTTTCTGTTTTCTGCATGTTGGATTTCGTTTGGGAACTGCCATTAAAAAACACGTATTCAAAGAAGACCACATTAGTGTCCTGGCGTTTGCTTCCACCAGTCTCAACCATTTTACTTCTGCATGTGCAGATAACTTATGAGCTCAGTTGTTCAAACGGCAATCTAATTAATACATTTTAATTAGCCAATAATTTAGTTAATAATTTATTTATTATGGCAATCTTATTTTTCTTTGCACCTTATTGTGGACTTATGCTACCTCCAGGCGGTATACGCATTCACAAACTTGAATCCTGTCTGTCTCAAATTCCTGCATCTATCAGACATTTTTCATTGCTGAGCCATTACATCTTTTAGAGAATTATTTTGTGCTTCGGAATTCTGATCTGTTTTCCCTAAATGCCACTAAAGGAAAAATTAAAGGAAGACCTAAGATCTAAGAAAAGTAATCCCAAGGTAAGAGAACAGCAGAAGCAGATCACAAAATTAAAAAAGTAGTTTTCTGTAGACAAACTCATAAGACATTTTTTTAGATATCAACTGTGATCTGTGGTATTTTAGAAGGCCAAAGATGAACATTTAATAAAACATGTCCATTGTAATTTGATATTAGAGAATAGGAGCATGAAATCAATTTTGTAACAGCTTACATTCAGAGCTGGTAGAACAAGGGGATAATTAATTCCCAGGAACATCATTTGAAAAAATTACCTATATATATATATATATGAATATTTTTCCCCTACACACAGAACTGTTAATTCAGCTACTTCCCAACTATCAGCAGGCCCAGCTAACATTATCTACCAATCAGCAGCTATAATACAGCATGTGATGTTCAGTGAGTGGCAACTTTTCATGTACTTGGACAGCTAGTCACCTGTTTGCCTCCAAGGAAAAGTTTGTCTGGTGTTCCTGGCTAGGCTACTGAATGAGACAACCTAGTATGCCTCAACCTGACAAACTGGTAGCCACTGAGCCCCCGCCACATCATACAGTGTGGCTGCACATGGCTTGGTGACATTTCTATATGGAGGTTGGACATTTAGGAAGTCACGCACACTGGTTAAATATTGACTGAAGAGACTCCAGGCCTCAATGGTACACGCAGCTGGTCTCAGTTTCTGTGCCTATACAAAAACTAAAGTGTAACTTCTGGTCATTACTTTGCTCGCTGGTTTTAGAATAGCCTGGATACTAGTGAGCTCATGTATTAGACCTAAGGGTCCTTACCAGGGACACTCAATTCTAGACAATGCAAAGCTGAATAAGCGAACAAAGAACTATTAAACAAAATGTTACCGTAATATTTTGTGAATAGTTATGTTAAATGAAAGTAAACACATGTAGAGCTGTGGGTCATTTGTGAAAACACAAAGACGAGACCAAATTGCCAATAAGGTGAGTGAAAGGTCCAAAAAAATTTATAGAATCAGAACACTTGAGTTAAGGATGGAAAGAGGTCAGACAGACCAGTGTTTCAGGTAAAGTAGTTTCAATTTTTTATTATTTATGTAGAGTGATAACATTTTCACTCACCTTTCATTATTACTTCCTAGAATACTGAAGTAGAAAAATTGTACCATATTTTGAAAGCCATACACAAGTAGATACATGTGCAAATTCTAAATTTTTTACAATACATGCTTGTATGAGCCTTCAGCACAACAGCAGCCTTTAAAGTATGTAATTTAACTTGGTTACAATTTACTAAGATGTTACATTGTAACACATATTACTGACAGCAAGTAGTTAAAATTAAAAGTTAAAAATAAAGTGAAAGCGCTTTCTTGTAGGTTCCCAAATGGATCTACAAGTAGAAAGTTTATATAAAGTATCTTAAATTACAGGGTAACAAGATAATATTGCTTATATTAGAATATGCATTAATCTCTAGCAGCAGCATCCCTACTTTGTGATATTCCACATAGCTGCTCTGGTAGTCTAAGGAATAGTTTTCCCTTTCCACCAAAGGTCTGCTTACGGCAGCATCTGTAGGCAAGTGCTGTGGTTTAAAGTATAATATGAGTCATAATCCATTGTTAAGTTACAGTAAATACATTGCTTACCTTCAATCCCAGTTCATTGGTTGTGTTACTATTACTTTCCTGACATGTGCAAGAGCAACAAACATTAGGTATTGTAGTGGTGTAACAACGCAGGTTCAGGACCTAAACTAAGAACTTTAATAAACAATATTTTAATACTCACTATGTCACGTAACCCAAGCACCATAGACATGGTCCAAACCATTAATAGGTGAAACACTAAGACAAACCTAATGGAAAAACAGGCTTATATACAAAAACTAAACAAGCCACTGGTGCAAACAATAATCAAACCAAAACGAGACCACAAAGACAGAACTAGACTAAAATAGACTGTATTTAACTTGTTACTGTAAGAGTTGAATTCTGTTCTGTTTCATATCTAGCTTCCAGTTTTGGATTGAATTGCCTGATTGTTTTCACCTGTTGATTTAGTTAATGATCATCACTTCTGCTAGTATTTCAGCCTGTTTTTTTTTCCTTGGTGGACATTTTGCTTCTGCTTTGATTATTGCATGGCTGCCCTGGCAAAATGGCCTTCATTGTTTTTGAAAAAAGCATTGTGTCCAAGTTCTCTGCGTTCATGTCCTGTCTACAATCAGTTAATGACAGTGTTTATTGTATTGCGCTAATTTCGCTGTAGTCCACCCACAATAATCCAGAAACAATTTTGTTTACCGCAAATATAAAGTATCTCACAGAAGTAAAGTATCTCATACTGGTCAATGGAAGTTCAACATGGCACCTCATGGCAAAGAACTCTCTGAGGATCTGAAAAAAAGTATTGTTGCTCTACATAAAGATGGCCTAGGCTATAAGATTGCCAAGACCCTGAAACTGAGCTGCAGCACGGTGGCCAAGACCATACAGCGGTTTAACAGGACAGGTTCCACTCAGAACAGGCCTCGCCATGGTCGACCAAAGACGTTGAGTGCACATGCTCAGCGTCATATCCAGAGGTTGTCTTTGGGAAATAGACTTATGAGTGCTGGCAGCATTGCTGCAGAGGTTGAAGGAGTGGGGGGTCAGCCTGTCAGTGCTCAGACCTTACGCCGCACACTGCATCAAATTGGTCTGCATGGCTGTTGTCCCAGAGGGAAGCCTCTTCTAAAGATCATGCACAAGAAAGCCCGCAAACAGTTTGCTGAAGACAAGCAGATTAAGGACATGGATTACTGGAACCATGTCCTGTGGTCTGATGAGACCAAGATAAACTTATTTGGTTCAGATGGTGTCAAGCGTGTGTGGTGGCAACCAGGTGAGGAGTACAAAGACAAGTGTGTCTTACCTACAGTCAAGCATGTTGGTGGGAGTGTCATGGTCTGGGGCTGCATGAGTGCTGCCGGCACTGGGGAGCTACAGTTCATTGAGGGAAGCATGAATGCCAACATGTACTGTGACATACTGAAGCAGAGCAATATCCCCTCCCTTCGTAGAATGGGCCGCAGGGCAGTATTCCAACATGATAATGACCCCAACAACCCTCCAAGACGACCACTGCCTTTCTAAAGAAGCTGAGGGTAAAGGTGATGGACTGGCCAAGCATGTCTCCAGACTTAAACCCTATTGAGTATCTGTGGGGCATCCTCAAATGAAAGCGAAAGGTCTCTAACATCCACCAGCTCCGTGATGTTGTCATGGAGGAGTGGAAGAGGACTCCAGTGGCAACCTGTGAAGCTCTGGTGAACTCCATGCCCAAGAGGGTTAAGGCAGTGCATGAAAATAATGGTGGCCACACAAAATATTGACACTTTCACTTAGGGGTGTACTCATTTTTGTTGCCAGCGGTTTAGACATTAATGGCTGTGTTGTGTTATTTTGAGGGGACAGCCAATTTACACTGTTATACAAGCTGTACACTCACTACTTTACATTGTAGCAAAGTGTCATTTCTTCAGTGTAGTTACATGAAAAGATATAATCAAATATTTACAAAAATGTGAGGGGTGTACTCACTTCTGTGAGATACTGTACCTAAACATTGAATTTACAGATAGTATCAGTAGCTACATGTAATGTATGATTAGATAACTAAAGGAACCCTAGTTCATTTATATACACACACAGCTAGCTACCTAGAAAATTGTTTTTCTATAATATTTTGTATCTTAACGTACTACTAGGCAATAGAAATAATGTTACCTTGATTTGAAGTGAAAAATGCGTTGACTACCTTGAACTCCTTTTGCAGTTTTCTGTAACTATTTCCATGATTTGCAGTCGATTCACCGCGGTGAAGGGGGAGGGGTGTTCAAAGGAATGAAATTACGTGAGATTCTTTTTTTTATTGAACGACTCGGTCTCTGTGGGGGTTTAGGCGGCCTACAAAATCACTGTTTGTAAAACTGTTGTTTTCTAAAGTATGACAATTGTGGTTTCGAAATAATAAACGCTTATTTATTTTTGACATGCTAAATGTAACTGTAGAGTGAAAAAGTGTGTGTGAAGCACTGATTTGGAAAAAATTCAGCTAAAGTTTAATGTACTGAACATTTGAACAATGTTCAAGAAATTAAGAGCATGGTCTGGCCATATGCATTTGATAATAGGCCTATTAGACATGTTTTGTTAGCTAGCAACAAAGAGTCGGCCGAACTGCGGCGTAAACAGATTTAGTCGGCTCAATTACGGATGCAGGCTCGGCCCGGTGTCAAATTGAACGACTGCCCGGCATCGCCCCGAGTAAACCGGCCCGATTCCGGCTGCCGTAACAAAGCCGACAACACCGAAATCAAGCCAGCATTTAACCAGAAGTGGCCCGATTAAATATTATTTTATTATTGCTTACAACTACGACTATCAGGTCGATCCCAGTTGTCATATTGAAGCTGACACTAACCCTGCCTCCAACCGGAAGTGTCCCAATTACATATTAATATTCTGAATATCTGATCCTTTTCCATAATATAGCATTAACTAGGCTATATATCAAAATGCATGTTGTAAACTATCAAATTATAAAGAATTAACAAGTAAACATTTACTTATGGCTTAGATATTTATTTATTTATTAACAGCAAACATTTACTTATGGCTTAGATATTTATTTATTAACAACAATTCATACACACATCACACACTGACAGCAGACACAACACAACTGCACGTAAAATTGTATGCCTAACTAATCTAGCCCAAACACCTTAGCCAGAGATTCTCTTTTTATTGCACATCTTCTCTACTCCGGCTCTCCCTCTTCTTTCTCCCTCCATCTCGGTCTGAAGCCAGTTGCATCCACCTCTTTATATATTTTTCAATTTCCATGTCAGAGGCATTGGAAGTCAGAGGGTTCCTGCGTACAGCACCTTTTGGAAAAAATAAAGAGTGTCTTTGTAAAACACCACATTTCAACCATTGACAACTAAACTGTGACACTGCCTGATTTCCCATGCTAAATCCCATGCTAAATCCCTGCACCAATCCCAAAATGGGCCAAACTGCACACAACAACTTTTAAAAAGAGAAAGCCCATCAAAGTTAAGTTGTAATTTTAAGATGTGCCTGTTTGGAAGTTTATGCCAAATTTTATCAAGCGATGCAGAGATTGAGCTCAGAATACTGTTAGATATAATCTAATACTACTAGTGATTCTTACTTAGAGAAACCTTAAATGTTAAAGTGAGTTATATTCTACTACATTCTGGCCTCGCAAGGTCATACACCTGGGTCATATAATTCTCACTCTCATGCATTCTAGTACTGATGTTTGGGCTACGTATATGTGAAGTCTTAGAGCCAAACTGTGACACCTGATAAGACAGCCACATAAGTACAACACCAGACGAAGGAGAATTGGAAAGAGATAACCATTCGTGCAGGAGTAAGGAACCATCAGGCCTTACAGCATTGTTTCCATCTTGAAGACGTGTACCATATTACCTGCAAGAATAATAATCACTTTCCCTTATTCATCAACTCTTTATTAAATCTGTGCAACTCTACCGTAACACCTATTGGCAATAAGGGTAGAAACGGAAGAGATCCAACAAAATAAAAAAAGGAGCCACCGGCAACACTCTCAATTCTGTAGCCTCTATTGGTATGGAGAAGGGTCCTCGTGTCTTTTGGCAAGGTTGGATGATGGATTCTTAGAATAGAAAGCAGTGCTGTTAATGCCACTAAGGTAATTCCAAACTCGAAAGCCCAATCTACCAAGCAGCCTCTGAGACTTTGATGACATGTACCATCAACATCAACCTCAACATCATCATAAATCTCATTCTGTACATCACATCCTCCAACATTATCTGTGTCCATGAAAGCATCCAGACTGTTTTCATCATGTAAGTCCTGACCACTGTTTTCAAATATTTTCTCAGCAGTTTCCTCTGAATTAGATGTTGGAGGATGACCATCATTTTCTAAATTAAACTCTTGGTGCAAAGTACACAGAAGTTTGGACACATTGGCAAATGAGCGTCGCCAGATTTTGGAGGCCACACTATATTCAGAGTAGTTTTTACTCATTTCAGAAGGGCATTGGATGAAATGGAAGGGTTGAGGTGGTAACCACTAAAGGTGTTGATTGAGCCAGCTCTAAAACACACAACTGGTAACATTTAGTGTATTGCTCTGCAGTGTGTGCAGTGTGACAGTGTGTGCAGGCAACATAACTGGAAATACTCACTTTGAGAAAGTCACACAGCAGGTCCATCCAGTGATTGGTTATAGCCTGTGTGGAGAGGAATGGTTCAAAGAGATGTGAGTAATTAGTAATACAGGGGAAATAAGTGTCTACTCTGCAGACAAGAAGGTTACAAAAATAACTGCAATTGTCCTAAATCCTCACTAATACATTGTTGCATTATCTCTGTCGCTACAAACAGCAACATTGTAACCACCTTAAGCTCTGCCAACAATGCCACATTTCTCGCAGCTGCAGATGTAGCGAATGTCTGAATATGATCGTTACACTGCTTTAACATGTCTTTCGTGTCACAAAAAAGATACTGTACTGTCTTGCTAATAGCTGACTTGCAAGTTAGATATCCTTAGCTGGCAAAAGTAATTATAGTAGTAGTCTTAATGTTTGGTTATATAACTTATATTATAGACTTAAGTATGAAGTCAGCTAGTACTACCATGAGCCTTTCTATCCATTTAAGCTCTCAAAAACATTAGTCTGTGAACTGCTAAACAGACAAACAATGTAAAAATGTAACTTTAATCAAATCTGGCTTTTATAAATTGGATAATTGGCTAGCTAGTTAGCTAAACAGTAGCTTTACACTGCCTGAAGCACTTGTTCCTTTCGGGACGCCCGCTGAGGTAGTTGTAACTGTCAGTTGTCCACCTAGCGGCTCGCCCTCTGCGCGATCAATAAGGAGCGCGAGGAATTCTTGACAAAAAACTCAAGCGATCAGAATGCATAAAATACAAAATACATTCTGGTCGGGAACATGCCAATTTGCTTCTTACTTCACCATATAGCCAAAGTGGGGTGAACAATAAAAATCACAATTTGCTGTGCAGTTGCCTTAATCGGCCCGATCTTTTATCGCATACAATGGCCCAAGTGCGGCATGAAAGTTGGCTTGCAATCGGCCCAGATGCCTCCACCCTACGACGACTCTCAGCCTTAACTGAACTGAGCTCGGCCCGACTCCTGCTGCTAGCTGGGTAGTGGGCAGGGGTGCTGCTAAGTATTCTGGGCCCCATGAAAAGATTGCAAATTGGGCTCCCCTCACCCACCTAGAAAAGTGCTATTAGCAAAAACAACCCCCTTGGCTACAATAAAAACACATAAAAACAGACTTCTGGGACACTATTTAGAAACCTCATTCCAAGCTTTGAGGGCCTTCCCCCCATTGGGGCCCTGGGTAGTCAGTCCTACTTTCCCCCTAATACAACACCCTTGATAGTGAGACAAGAGAGAGAAGAGTGTAACTTACAAGCCCTATTGGGGCATTGGGCAATGGATGAGAGGCACAGTTTATTCCAGTTCAAATAATTATGAAGTTTTATGCATATTACTGGTAAAAAGTTAAGTTTGTAGTCACTCTTAGCCAGAGACTTACAATTTTCCCATGAGAATCGAACCATGGTCTCCTGTGGGAATCAAACCCACAATCCTGTCAAATGAGCTACAGGAGAAATTTCTAAATAATTTTTATTCATATTTAGTGTTTTAATTTATTGCAAAAATCTTTGCAAAGGCTTCCCTAGAAAACGGGTGTTGGAGTGAAAGGAATGAATGAGACCAGGCCCGTACACAAACCTCTGGAGGGGTAGGGGACATAGCCCCCCCCAACCCCAATGGCAAGGTGGAGGGGGCTGAGGCCGTCTCCCCTCTTCGCCCTTGCCCATGCATGTTCCTAAATAAGACAATGAGCAAGGTGTTAAGCATGTCCAAAGAGGATTGAGAGTCATGAGGTGTGCCACACATTAGAAATTCAGGACTGTTTGAGATCAGTACTTATCGTGACTGGTCAGTTCTGGGCTTTAGTCAATTACCATTAAAAATATTATAACATATAGATGTCTACAAAAATTGAATATTCTGGAAATATTTTACATAAAGTTAAATATGTCAAGCCTTTTTTGTTTAAATCTTAATGATTCCATTAAGATTTGGATTACAGCACATGGATATCAAAAATTTTGTATCTCAAAGTATTAGAATAAAGACTTTATAATACAGAAATGTTGACCTGAGAAGAGCTCTAATCAGCCTTTAATCTCTCAGTCTGGTTCAGTGCACACAACCAAAGTCATGGGGAAGACTGTTGACTTGACAGTTGTCCAAAATACACTTATTGACACCCTCCACAAGGAGGGTAAGCCACAGAAGGTCATTGTTGAAAAGGCTGGCTGTTCACAGAGTGCTGTATCAAAGCATATTCATGGAAAATTTACTGAAAGGGAAAAGTGTGGTAGGAAAATGTGCACAAGCAACAGGGTTGACCACAGCCTTGAGAGGATTGTCAAGCAAAGCTGATTGAAGAACTTGGGGGAGTTTCACAAGGAGTGCACTGAGGTTGGTGTCACCATGCACAGATGTGTCCAGGAAATGGGCTACAAGTGAAAGTGTTGCATTCGTAGTGTCAAGCCACTCCTGAACCAGCAAAGCATCTTACCTGGGTTTAGGAATTAAAGAACTTGATCAACACTCAGTGGTCCAAAGTCCTTTTTTCAGATCAAAGTAAATTTTGCATTTAGAGTCTAGAGTCTGGAGAATGAATGGAGAGGCACAGAATCCGAGTTGCATGAAGTCCAGTGTGACGTTTCCACAGTCAGTGAGGATTTTGGGGTGCCATGTCTTCTGCTGGTGTTGGTCCACTGTGTTTTATCCAGTGTCCAGGGTCAATGTATACCAGATGAATTTATAGCACTTATGGAGATGCTGATTTCCTTTTCCAGCAGGACTTGGCACATGCCCATAGTGCCAAAATGACTGGTTATTGACCGTGGCAGGGGCAAACTGGCCATCTGGCAATTATGGGAAATGCCAGAGGGGCCGGATTGATTTGGGGCCAATCTGACTTACTGCCAGTGTGAACCGAAATAAATGTTTCCCAGTCCACCACTGGACCATGGTATTACTGAGAGACACCAGACCCAATAATACACAAGCTGAAGGCCTCTATCAAAGCAACCCGGGCTTCCACAACATCTCAGCAGTCCCAGGCTAATTGCCTCCATGCCATGCCGCATTGATGCAGTTATTTGTGCAAAAGGAGCCCTGACCAAGTATTGAGTGCCTAAATTAACATACTTTTCAAGTCAACAAAAAGGCTTGAAATATTTCACTTTGTGTAATGAATCTGGAATGTATAAACATTTCAATTGAATTAAAATTTTCCGTTTGAATGAATTTACAGACAAAATGAACTTCCACAATATTACATTGCTTGAGATGCACCTGTATGATCAATCATTTGGAAGTAAGCCTTATTATACAGTGACAATTCTGAGGTACCTGTTCTTTGAGGATGTCCATATTATGCTACGATCTACATCTAATCCACTACATTTATTTTATATGGATAACTTTTGTTACTAGCTGCACTGCCGATTCAGATTAATATATAAAATGTGTCAGAGTTTAGAAGTGAAGAATATCGTGACGACCTAACTTCCCTCAGCTCAGGCTTAATTAATAACCCATTGGCAGAAGGACACCCATCCCCCCTGCACCTTGCCCTTCCCCCACCTTTCAATTAAGCACCAGAGCAAGCGGAGTGGCAGGAGTCTGGAAAGATTTACGCCTATGTATTCATAACAAATGTGAAAGGTGGATAAGGGTTAGGGTTAGGGTAAAACTATTTTTTAGAAATAAAAAACTGAAAATTGGCATGTGCATATGTATTCACCCCCTTTGTTATGAAGCCCATAAAAAGCTCTGGTGCAACCAATTACCTTCAGAAGTCACATAATTAGTGAAATGATATCCACCTGTGTGCAATCTAAGTGTCACATGATCTGTCATTACATATACACACCTTTTTTGAAAGGCCCCAGAGGCTGCAACACTTAAGCAAGAGGCACCACTAACCAAACACTGCCATGAAGACCAAGGAACTCTCCAAACAAGTAAGGGACAATGTTGTTGAGAAGTACAAGTCAGGGTTAGGTTATAAAAAAATATCCAAATCTTTGATGATCCCCAGGAGCACCATCAAATCTATCATAATCAAATGGAAAGAACATGGCACAACAGCAAACCTGCCGAGAGACGGCCGCCCACCAAAACTCATGGACCGGTCAAGGAGGGCATTAATCAAAGAGGCAGCACAGAGACCTAAGGTAACCCTGGAGGAGCTGCAGAGTTCCACAGCAGAGACTGGAGTATCTGTACATAGGACGACAATAAGCTGCATGCTCCATAGAGTTGGGCTTTATGGCAGAGTGGCCAGAAGAAACCATTACTTTCAGCAAAAACCAAAATGGCACGTTTTGAGTTTGCGAAAAGGCATGTGGGAGACTCCCAAAATGTATGGAGGAAGGTGCTCTGGTCTGATGAGACTAAAATTGAACTTTTCGGCCATCAAAGAAAACGCTATGTCTGGCGCAAACCCAACACATCACATCACCCAAAGAACACCATCCCCACAGTGAAACATGGTGGTGGCAGCATCATG
>JACXGI010005511.1:0-20446 GCA_016801175.1 Esox masquinongy | reverse complement strand
TCCAAGAGGACAATGACCCCAAACACACTGCTAAAGCAACACTTGAGTGGTTTAAGGGGAAACATGTAAATGTGTTGGAATGGCCTAGTTAAAGCTCAGACCTCAATCCAATAGAAAATCTGTGGTCAGACTTAAAGATTGCTGTTCACAAGCGCAAACCATCCAACTTAAAGGAGCTGGAGCAGTTTTGCAAGGAGGAATGGGCAGAAATCCCAGTGGTAAGATGTGGCAAGCTCATAGAGACTTATCCAAAGCGACTTGGAGCTGTGATTGCCGCAAAAGGTGGCTCTACAAAGTATTGACTTTAGGGGGGTGAATAGTTATGCACATTGACTTTTTCTGTTATTTTGTCCTATTTGTTGTTTGCTACAAAATAATAAAAAAAAAAGATCTTCAAAGTTGTGGGCATGTTCTGTAAAATAAATGATGCAAATCCTCAAACAATCCATGTTAATTCCAGGTTGTGAGGCAACAAAACACGAAAAATGCCAAGGGGGGTGAATACTTTTGCAAGGCACTGTAAATGTAGACATTTATGAAACCCTGTCACCATTAGAGAAAGAGCTAAGCAAGCTACTAATCCGCATAGAAATCTGGGGGAAAAGGGGCAGGAAGGTTCCTGTTTTCTTGACTGAGAGAATGAAGGAGTCAATTGATTTGTTGATTAAAAAGAGAGATGTTGCTGGCATACCTGCTGAAAATCCCTACCTTTTTGCAAGACCTGGTGCAATGACAAACATACGTGTCTATGACTGTCTGCAAAAATATGCAGAGGAAAGCAAAGCAGTAAACCCTCAACTCCTGAGATCAACCAAACTATGAAAACAAGTTGCCACTCTCTGCCAACTCCTGGATCTTAATGAACAAGAGCTGGAACAAGTTGCAAGATTCATGGGTCGTGACATCAGGGTTCACCGTGACTTTTACAGACAGACTGACAAAACCTTTCAAATTTCCAAGATAAGTAAACTTCTGTTTGCAATGGAGAAAGGCACTGGATCCTTAACAGGGAAGAACCTCAACTCAATTGAGCTTTCTGTCTGCGGTATGTATGCCCTAACTGACAATGTTTTGTTCTGTTCTGTTTTATTTTCAGGAGAAACCTTAAACTTTTCTTGTCAAACTTAATGAGAAGGTCATTGGCTTAATCTATTACAGCTGAACAAGATAATTCTCATTCAAGATCAATGAATAAACACATTTTCAGGCTAAATGTAGCGATAACAGTTAAAGAGCAGGTGGCATTCATATGTAAATCATATGTAATTATTATATATGCAGACATTGTTTACAAACACCAAACAAAATCAGCTGTTAGTTTGACATATTCTTGTCTGAAGTATGATTTTGTTGGGAATGTTTTAAAAATACAAATATACGAAATATGTTGAACAACAGAAATTAAAAAATGGAAGAGGAAAGTAAACGCTTGCATCAACAAAGGAGGGCTTGGGTGTGTAATTTCAGTTTTTGGGATTGCAAAGTGAAAACAGTGCAAATACATTAAAATTGGAAGGCCAAGAAGAGTCATTTTACAACCTATTAAAACCAATATGACTTGCTATTTCACAGGTGACCATACCACAACGACCTCCACCCCACACAAAGTAATGAGACAAAGA
This sequence comes from Esox masquinongy, assembly GCA_016801175.1. Taxonomy (NCBI): domain Eukaryota; kingdom Metazoa; phylum Chordata; class Actinopteri; order Esociformes; family Esocidae; genus Esox; species Esox masquinongy. The sequence goes on along the minus strand of JACXGI010005511.1, from coordinate 18,824 downwards.
CAGGTGGATGAGGGTATGTTTTTGACAGTAACAATGCTGTCGATTTAAAACTTGTATTGATAAGCACTTTCAAAACGTATCAATTTACAGTTGAAGGCTTTCTGTATGTTTCCCTTTCCTACATTATTGTTGTGATAATTGTGAGAACTACTTTGTAGCATTCAAGGACACTGCTACTTAGTTGTGATCTCTAATTTAGGAGTTAGCAGCCAACTGTCAGTTTTAGTTTTCTATTTTTTAATAAAAGCACTTATATACACTGTACATTTTTCAATTTCAAATATGAGATTTCAATATCAGGAACTGTTTGTCTTTCTTTGCTGTTGTAGAAGAGAGCCAAAGGATTCAAAAGAAAGTCAAAAAAAAGGGTAAGTTATTTATAATTGGGCAAAAATATTATTGGGTGCATTCCGTGACTTGTGCATGAGCTGGTCTGTGTATTTAATGTTACACCATCTACATTGACTTCTGTCATTTGTAGAGCCACCAAGTAGGGGGCAACAGTGTTTTAATAGAACAATTATAGTAGATGGAATTAATGTAAATAAACAGACGCAACACTTTCACTCTGTCTTCCTTTACCCAGACTTCATAGTAGTGTCTTCATAGCCATAGCATAAGGTTGTGTGCTCTTGTATTTCAGAAGAAGGTTCTAAACCCTTACTGTGAAAGGAAGTTCAGACACTGGTGAGCTTTTCGTACTAAGGAGAATACTACTTTACGCTTACTGCATGTGTAATTCTTAAAATGTCATATTGTTTCAGTGCAGTCTGTAATACTTCAGATAGGTAACCCATGACCGTAAATATTAAGTATTTTTTGACAGAATTGTCCCATGGTGATACAGGTGTGTAAGAGAACAAGTTTGTAATGTTCAAGGACCCTGTTAGTTTTGCTCTCGTTAATTACATGTTGCAAAATCATTTTAGATTTTAATATTAGCCCTTGCATACACATGAACCTTTAATATCCATTATACCTGAGAAATCACTAAAACAGCAACTTCACATGCTTTTGAACCTTTTTTGCAACAACTGTGATATTGGAAACCCTAATTTCCATATGTATAATGTGAAGCATTGAATTATGGGATTTTTACCAGGAAGTAGTGTCCATGACATGTACACTAAGTTGTGGTTCTTAGGTGTCATATAAGGCATTTACTCAGAATTTGAGCACTTAAAATGGTGAAAAGTGGTGCAACATGCAGTAAGAAGTTATTGATTTTCAGACAAGGCCTTATACTTTCTGTTAGGACAAACTTGTTTATAGAGCTTTTTTAACAGTAGTCTTTGTACCACGGTTACAATCGTTTACTGAAATTGAAACATTTTCTCTGTTTGTAAAATAAAAACAGAATTTGCTAAAATAACTTAACAAAAAAATTCACAACTAAAATCTCTCATGAATACTTTTAATTTAGCTCTGTTTGCAAAAACGTTGTTATTCCCACAGCAAACTATGAATAGGGAATAGTCTTGTTCCGTTCATGAACAAATTGTTTTTAGTGACTTGTTCAATAGTATCATTAATTCAAATAGTTGGCTGCAGATTGGCATGTGATAATTTGCTATATAGGCTGCTGCTCAGTGCTCCAACATCAATATACATTAACACAAAAAAATAGATCAAGCCAGAAAGTTGTTTATGTTAAATACTTACCAAGTTTAACTGAAAATTGGATGCAGGCTACAATAATGAATATCTAGTTAGTTGGAAAAAATGAAACTAATATAAAACATGCACTGATCCCTTGCTTATTATTAAATACTATTGCAAATGAATACTCCAATCGTTTGACATGAGGGTTGATGATTGGCATAAACATCACTGGCTAGTGGCTACAGGCCATTGCATGATTATTGTTACTGATGTTGGCAAAGTTGGCTTTAGGTAACCAAAAGTGTACAAATAAGCAAAGGAAAACAATGTAATTTTTCAGGCATTTGAAAATAGTGTCTGTCCGAATGCATGAGTATTGAGTGTGCTAACGTTAGTGCATGAATATAATGTTGCGTTGGGAGAGCCAGTCTATTCCAATCGCTCTACGGTGCAATATAGACTCAAAAGTAGCCATCAATCTAAGGAACATGAATGAGTGTGTTAGTTTCAAATAAGTGAGATGCTGTTTCATTGAATCTGGATTTGTTTGGAATTGTGAGACTTGATGCTATGAAATGAGAGAATCTGTTGCTTTTGCACTTAACTCAGTTTTATTGCTCATTTGTCTCTTGTTGTGAACAAATTAGTTATTCATCTTTCTCCAGTTCACTTGCTGAGTAGATTGCATACATGTGCACTGCATTTGCGTGCTTTAATACAAATATGTTAAAGGTAGGTCTTCCGCAAGCCAGCTGACTATTCTTGTGCATACTATGTAATAAGTTAGTGGCAACAGCAGGATTTTATCATTTGATGTAGGCTGTAATTAATATAGTTAATCAAAATGTGGTAGATTCTCTAGTTCATTCATTCCCGGAACTTTTTGTGTAATTCCAGTACATCTCTGCGCTCAAATTATTGCCTTGTTTTCTTCCAGCCCTACAATTGCATGTGAGTTTGCGTAGGCTACCAGTGTGTTGTCAAAGGAGCATTTAGCATTCCCAAATATTTAAATTAATTATTTGGGAATGCGAAAAACTAAATAGAAACGGTATAGTTCATCACAACGAAACTAACTGAAACTCAGATGCTGAATTAACTAAAACTAATTGTAAGATCCGACAAACTTGCTATGTACTTGCGGATATTTTGAGTTGCTAATCACTACTATTTTTCACAGGTGACTGTCCCAAATCATCCTCCACCACACAAAACGTAAAGAGACAAAGACAGGTGGATGAGGGTATGTTTTTGACAGTAACAATGCTGTCGATTTAAAACTTGTATTGATAATCACTTTCAAAACTTATCAATTTACAGTTGAAGGCTTTCTGTATGTTTTCCTTTCTTACACTACAGTTAATTAATAATTGTAATTGTGAGAACTAGTTTGTAATGTTCAAGGACACTGCTACTTAGTTTTGATCTCTAATTTTAGATTTAGCAGCCAGCTGTCAGTTTTAGTTTTCTAATTTTAATAAAATAACTTAAATACACCTGCACCTTTTTTAAATACCCAATATGAGATTTCAATAACAGGAACTGTTTGTCTTTTCCTGTTGTAGAAGAGAGCCCAAAGATTCAAAACATTCAAAAAGAAGGGTAAGTTCTTTATAATTGGGCAAAAATACTATTGGGTGCATTCTGTGACTTGTGCATGAGCTGAGTCAAAGCTTTAGTGGTCTGTGTATTTAATGTTACACCAACTAAATTGACTTCTGTCATTTGTAGAGCCACCAAGTAGGAGGCAACAGTGTTATGATAGAACAGTTGTATTAGGCAGTAATGTGTGTTTGTGTGTGTGTATATACAATGACTCTCTGTTATCAATTCAGTTGAATGCTTTCACCATGTCTTTCCAACACTACAGAGAAGTGTCTTCAATTTAAATAGTTTAAGGTGTTTTTGTATGCTCTTGTTTTTCAGATCGATGTTCTGACCCATGCGTTAAGAGAGACACAGGGAGTTCAGACACGGAGGGTGAGTTGAAAAGCTTATGAAATGTACAACAACTTCTATAATTCATGTTTATTTCAACTTATTGTCTATTGGAGAAGAGAGCCCAAGTATTCGAAAGAAGAAAGTAAGAAAAAAGGGTAAGTTATTTAAAATTGGGCAAAAATATACAATTAAGTGATTTCTATAATGAGGCTTCAGTAATGAAGCATTTGAGGCTTCATTACTGTTTCAGCAGCAGGATAATATGCTGGCAGCAGTCAGATTGTTTATTTCAGAAAATTTCATATTTGACATGCTTTTCAAGGATTGCATTTGAACTCTGCTGCCAGCATAATATCTTGCTGCTAGGGGACTGGTAATGAAGCCTTGACTGGTCATTACTAGCTTTCTGTGACTGTATAAGCTGTATGTATTTAACATTAACCAAGTTAAACTGAATTCTGTCATTTGTAGAGCCGCCACCACCAGTAAAGGGACAGAAGAGACCATGGAGTGAGGCAGAATGATTGGCAGTACACAAGCAGCTGGGTAAGTTTGTGGAACAAAATAAAGTGCCAGGAAAAAAGGACTGTGAGCAATGCAGAACTCCAGAAAATGCCTTGGTTCAAAGGTCATGGAAAGACATCAAAAATTTTGTGTACAACACATTAGTGACTCAAAGCCAATCAGTCTGCCCGTTCAGTCTGCTTGAGGTTCCACAGTTATAGTGAAGCTTTGTCTTAAATAATGGAAGTGTACTGAAGTATAACAGTATGGACTTTCTAATGGCCTTTTATTTTAAAATTTATTTTTTTTCCAAGGTAGTTTTCCAAGGTAGTGTCCATGACATGTACACTAAGTTGTGGTTCTTAGGTGTCATATAAGGCATTTATTTACTCAGAATTTGAGCACTTAAAATGGTGAAAAGTGGTGCAACATGCAGTAAGAAGTTATTGATTTTCAGACAAGGCCTTATACTTTCTGTTAGGACAAACTTGTTTATAGAGCTCTTTTAACAGTAGTCTTTGTACCACGGTTATAATCGTTTATTGAAATTGAAACATTTTCTAAGTTTGTAAAATAAAAACAGAATTTGCTAAAATAAGTTAAAGAAATGCACAACTAAAATCACAGCGAGCCATGCTGCGTTTGTTTCGCCTTCACCACTTCCGTTCCATAATTAAATCAAATTCAACAAATCTCACCAATGCAATATTCCCGTAATTCAACCGCATTCTAATGCTTAGTAAAAATGTGGTTGATTTAGGGGAAGCTCCTGTCAGGGCGACGTCATTAGAATTCAATTTTATTCCACAACTGAAGCACAGAGGGCCTAACACCAAGCATAGCTTTGGATGTACTGTGGCTGGTTGACTGCATTCTCTGTACTCTGATTAGTTCGAGTGATCATCAATGTTCATAGGCTCACTGCCGTCCAATGACAAAAGGAAGCAAGTGAGATTTATGGTAAATGAAGATAATTGAATGTACAGGTTCAGGGCAGCCGGCAGGATTGCTTTTCATAGTACGTAGTCCTTGCCGGTGCCCCTGAATTGGTATTTTGTTGAAACCATGACCAAAACTTCTTGATATTCCTAACTTGCTTCCTGTTGTCATTGGACGGCAGTACTGTTAAAGGCAAGGCCACAATAAGTTTTGACAATTTCATTTGTTTTATTGAAGTTGTTGTTTAAGGTCACTAACTTTGTCTTGCAGTGTATGCGTGTAATGTCATACATTAAATTCCTTGTTGTCATTTGAATGTCTAATCTAAGTTTTCATTGTATTGGTCCTTGCTTCAGTTTATTTTCAAACCATTCCAGACTGATATATTTGTCTACTAAAACATAAAATGGAAGCAAAGAACAACTACAAGCTGAAGGTAGTTAAACTAGTCTATTCTGAAACTAACTCAATAGCGCCTCCTTAAAAAGGTCCTCACTCCATTGCTAATACATTGCTCTAAGAAATTATTTTCCTTTATTTTTTTGGAAGAACTAAGGTGGAAACCCAAATAAGGGGGCCACCTAGTGGTGAAATCTAGCATGCATTTGTATGTAGGTATAGCAGAAAGGGTGGTCCTCATTACACTGGCAAATTTACCTGGACCTCATTTTGATGCCTGTACAGAAATGTGAGTGTGTGTGTGTTAAGTGTGTGCGGATGCTGGGACTTCCAGGTAAGATGTGTTGCGTTCTTGTAATGATTAGAAGAAACTCGTGAAATCCGATTTTTGATTGCTGTATTATATACTTATGTTTGTTAAATGTTGTTTGAAAAGATTAATGGCAATATTAAGACAATAGCCAGCATTTATATGAAAGCGGATGAGTTTGTCGTTAAAAGATTAAATGAAATGATGTGATAACTAATGAGAAGGGTGTTTATACCAGACAGGAAGTATCAATATATTTGGTTGACAAACTTAAACAACTATCTGAACTAACTAGTTAAGCCTTATCCACAGTTTTAATCATTGTAACCGGTATAATTCTAACATGAAGAACAATGACGTATAACCAATGACAAAGTTAAGAGGCGTAATATTTTGGAGCCGTCCCAGCTGTGTTGCCATTATTAAATCCGCGGCTGCCACAGAAGACATCTGTTGTTTCCAGCGTAGGCCGTTTACATAGTAAGTACAAGTTATTTCATTTGAAAGAAATGCTTTGAATTATGTTGCAATTATAAACGCTAACAACCGACACATTTGAACTTTTTAAGAATGTATTAAACAATTACATGAACATGAAGCAATCCAAACGTTTTGTTTTTATCTGTCTTTTATATTGTCTGTTTTATATCGCTGGTTTAGGGTGAGTGGAATTAAACACAGCCTTGTTTGGACCTTCTAACCTTGGTAAGTAGACTTTTAACATTATTAATCATCAGCTTTAAATATCTGTATACGCTTGGTCACTTGTTAACCCCTTTGTTTTTATTTCAGACCAAGTAATCAGCATCAGTGTCAGTTGGACTGCACGGTTGTGATCTTACACATCCTGAACAGATACTATAGAATATATAATGTCTCTATTATAGGTTGACATATCAAGAGGCTTGACATAGGAGTATTTCTGAACTATCACCCTTTATGAATGTATTAGTATAATCAATGTGCACCCGAGAATACAATTAATCTATATGGAAAAGTATAATCAAATGATGTATGGATAATCAATGTTTCAGCATGAAAGTCTTGTATTAGGATAACTACTGTCTGGGGATAATCAAGTAACGATGAATGTAAAGGGCCCTAATGGCTCTATTATTTTTATACAAGTTTCTAAAGCCTGTGCCACCAATATTTAATATTTACATCAATATTTTGGAAGGTTGCAAAACAATAGGTGGCAGATGGGGAGAAAGATCCGCCCAAGAATTAGCATAAGGGGATGGCCAGAAAGGTTATGCAAGATATCACTGTATAAATGTGTGTGTCCGGATTTGGCAAGACAATTGTTCCTGCAGGTCAACTCGGCTTTTATGATCACTCATTAAAGGTCTAATTTGAATCCACAACTCCTGAGTTATTGCATCTTTTTGAGTTGTTGCATCCTTTTTGGCAAGTAGATACATTTTTCCATGACATATTCTTGGAGGCACTGCTGAGATTGGGCACGGGGCCAGGTGTGACGGCTGCCAGAGGTGCCGAGGGTCGGGTTACAAAAACAACGCGTGGCCACGCTAAGAGGTAAGCATGATCTTGCTAAAACATTTTTAGTTTGTGTGGCTTGACCTTCCAGGCCGGGCAGACACACACCACGTAAGGCCTCTCCAAATTAACGAACTATGTATTATGAAAGAATGGAGTTTTTGAATTCAAAGTAATGTGTTTGTTTACTAACACCCTGTAAATAAATTTGTAAATAAGTCAGAGAGTTGCAACTAAGGAGCTCTGTCGAATACCACCTTAGGTTTGGTCGCCTAGAAGGGTCTACTTTCGGCAGGAAGTCCCCCAATCCACCTTGAATAGAAGGAAGGCCACAAGGGACAGGGATTGCAGGGCACCGTGGATACCAATCCAGCACGATAGAGGGCTGCTGAGGGTTTGGATGTGGTTTGGGTATGTTGGACAGTTCTGTATTGATGACGGCTACCTGCAAACCAGGGGAGTGACGACTACCTGCAGACCAGGAAGAGACAGGGTCAACAGACTGTATACGAGTGTATGAATGCATGAAATAAAGGATTAAGAAGTTGGACTGCCGATGAATGCAGAGTGAGTGTGGACAGTAGTTGTTGGAAAATTGCCCAAAGTTGTGAGGAGTGTGTGAGTTGAGGGCTGCAAGGCGCCCTGAAGTATATGATTAGTGAATGTATGAGGAATGAGTGGTTTGGCTGTTAGGAAGCGTGAAAAAAGGACAAGGCACGATAAGAACGATACATTAAGGATATATGGGCGTTTAACTCCAAGGAGATACACGAGTGGTAACGGAATGGAAGATATTTAGATTGTCCCCCAATAGTTACAGCGAGGAATAGAGGCATAGGAGTGTGTACAACTAATTGAAAAAAGGTTAAATGGGAAAAATTTCACAAACAACACTCTTTGAGAAGAAGGATAGACTGCGATTATACAGGAATATAGTCTCACAGAAGTATAGAAGAAGTGGGAGCAACATTACAGTCACTACATTCTCTTTAACTATACTAAGAGAAAACGTAATTCGGCATATATCTACAGCAAACGAGTTACAAAGGTATAAGACGGCCTGGACAACAAAAGTGGAGGTTGTCTGGATTGAGGTGGGAGAAATTAGAATCTGGTCCAGCTATCCGAGTTTGGATACGCATATAACTAGACAGCTAGAGCAACCACTGAAGATAATTTGGTTTGCTGATCCATATGGGCACAAGAACACTATTTGAAATATTGCCAGAAAAACAAAGACTTTGTCTGCCAATTATGACAAACACATATTCCTTGAGAGATAACATTACTGCTAACATGATCTCAGTAACAGTATTTAAAAAAGAAGAGGCTATGTGTCGTGATCCAGACACTGGAGATATATTGGTTAGGTTACAGTTTGCACATACGATAGACAAACAGGTCACATGGATTGAAGTAGCAGGCGGGATTTGGTCCAGTAATCCAGAACTAGATATACCCATAATCAGACAAAGGCAGAGGCCAGGAGAGGAAGTGTGGTTTTAATTAACTTTGAGAAAATAAATGATCAGACCATACAGATAGATGGGTTCAAAGAACGTATCAGACCTGGAGAGAAGATTTTTTGGTTCCTCTGTTTATGACAAGAATATGTAAGGAAGAGGTGTATGAACAATTGTATGAGGACACATGCGAAGTGATAGCAAGGAGAGTGGTCATGGGCTTACAAGATCAAGAGGTGATTTGGTTGTCGTGGCAGGGTAGGTGAGTGTGGTCCAGTCACTCAAATCTAGATGAAACCCTCACTAGGCAAATGCAGAGACCAAGAGTGTGTGTGTGGTTTTGAAAGGAGAAGACTCATGAAGAGAGTGTAATACTGAGTTTGTACATTGTAATTTGGTAAAAGTGAAATAAATGAAATTTAGTTGATTAGTGTTGTTTGTGTTTGTTTGGTTGTAGTGTTAAGAGAAAACTGTAGGCCGGTGGTTGTCAAGCTTGATTGAAAACACTTAGACAGATAAGGGGGCTCTAGGCAGTTGTCCCAGAGAAGAGAACGTGCCAAGTTAAGTGGCAGATGTCCCAGGGGGGGAACTGGCCAAGTGAAGAAAAAAAAGGGAGTTTGGCAGAGGAGAGAACGGTATTTAGCATTCCAATCTAGAACATAGAGGTAAAAAGCAAAATGGCGGGGACACCAGTTGAAATCTTAATGAAGAGGTTTCCCTTGTGTGGAGAAAAGATTAAGATTATCTCCGAGGCCTTAGAGAAAATGACTGGGAAAATGGTAACAAAGTGGCCAAAAGAAGGGACATTTGATGTCTCACTATGCGAAGAGATGGACACTATCATAAAGAATTGTAAGAGTAATGACGTCACAGAAAAAAGGAAGCGGAAGCAAGATAAGGAGAGGGAGGTGATTAAACTATTCCTAGAAGAAGGTGAAGGTCAGCTGGCAAGCACAGCCAAAGCCAGGAGCATGCTAAAGAAAGACGAGGAGAAGACAGAGGAAAAGGTAAAATGGGCTGATAACCCCCCACCGTATAAAGAGATACAGTGTCCCATGGTGACAGGGACGGTGAGAGTCGAAGGGGAGGTCGAGATAGATGAGGGAAAGAAGCCTGCGAAGACCTCCACTCCAGCTAAAAATAAAGAGGAGAGGGGAAAACTGACACTAGATGTGGATTGTTATAAAGGGTGTATCGAGATGTTGAAACCAAGAGGGCAAGGAAAAGGGGAGCAGATGCAGGCAGGAAAGGAGGTGGTAGAAGCAGATTGGCTTCATCAGAATAAAGAACAAAAGTTGAGAGACAAGGCTGCAAGGCTGCAGCAACAAAGGGATGAGGAGTGTCACCGCTATGAGAAAATAATTAGACAACTTAGTAGTGAATTAGAAGAGACACGTGAGCAGGGAGATGAAGAAAGACAAAAGACAACATAATGGGCAAAGAAGCAACTGTTAAGGGTAGATCAAGAAATAGAGACAGAAGAAAAAGGGGCAAAAGGAGTAGAAGTGGCCTCATAAGGACATGCATTGCGAAGTCAAACACAAGCACAGGCCTTAGAAGATAAACTGCCCGCACAGATGCACTCAATTCTGATAAAAGGGAACAACCCACAGTATTTGCCTTGGGCTACACAGGACCTGGAAGGGTTGGTTGCTAAATTAGCCAACCTTCATAATGGTGCTGGGAAATGGATAAGAATGCTAGGGGAACAAACCATGGGAAAACTGCTGGCGGTGGGGGACCTGAAGGCCTTGATGGCCAGAGTGGTGGGGACGACCAAAATAGAGGCGGTGCTGAGAGATGGCGGTCTGGCACAAATGATAGGGACGGTCGTGGGGGGATGGACAGTCCTTTGACCCATTCCGACAACAACTGTGGAGGGCCTTAAGGGAAGAGTACCCGGCTGTAATAGACTCTGATGTGTTGAAAGGAACACCACTGGGGGAGGCTGAAAATCCAGCTGTATATTTGCAGAAGCAGCTAGAGAGGTGGAGGCTGGAAACTGAGAAAGATCCAGAGACTGATGATCTAGTGTCCTTCATGTTCAGGAAGACACTGGTGGAAGCACTGCCCATACCAGTAAGGACTAAGTTGGAAGACAAAGTGGCACTAATGAAATCTAAGCCACACAAGGAATTCAGAGACTATTTCATCCACGCTGTGGAACGATACTGAAAAAATGAAAAGAAGATGGCTGAGCAGGGGAAAGAAATCCAGAGATAGCTCACCCAATTGCAACTGGATGAACTGACAAAAAAGAAAAAGAGTCAAGCCCCGGTGACCATTGTAATGGGCACCGAGGAAAGCATCATGGCGCCCGTCCTCCAGGGAGGTCAACAACCACCACAACAGCCGCAGGCCCCACGGTCACCCACCACACCAGTAGTGAATGTGTTTACCCAGCTCCCAGGGCAGGGTAGGAGACGAGGGAATGGGCTAAGAAATCAGTATAGAGGGCCGAATGGCCCAGTGGGCGTGTGCTGGGGATGTAACCAGGCAGGGCACACCAGAGGAAGCTGTCCCACAAACCCATGGCCTGATAGAACTGGGCCAAACCAAGGCCCAAGTAATTGGTATAGAGCATGGCAGCAACCACAGTCTCAACCCCCTCTGGGTCCTGTGAACCCTTGGGCGGGACCAAATCAGAGATAATGAGGGGGCCCAGAGAATCCAGAAGGGGAGGGTCAGTTTCCAGCAATAACAGTGCAAACTGATAAGGAACCAATGCTGCAGGTTCAAGTAAACAATAGAGGCACACTGATGATGGTAGATACTGGAGCCACTTACTCTTGTGTGAGTCCAAATTATGCCTCACACCTCCCTATGTCAGGAAAATATGCTATGACAGTAGGATTCTTGGGACAAACGCAGCTGATACCCATGACTGCTCCAGCACATCTAGCCACGAGCGGACGCTCGGCTAAACTTCCCATATTAGTTTCAGCACACACCCCAATGAACTTATTGGGAAGAGACGCATTGTGTCATTTGGGACTGCAGATTCAATGCCCACCAGATGGGATAATAATAGAGGAAACTGGGATCCAAAGGCAGATGATGATGCAACAGGCATCTTTAGCAAATATCTACTGGATAGGAGAAATAGAGGAAGGAGTCAGAAAAGTTACTTCCAAATGGGGAAATATATTGAGGCACAGATGCCGGAGGCTAGAAGGCCCTTGATGGATTACCATTGTACATTAAGATATGACCCATACCAAGACATAATCCTGGAACAGTTGTGGTTGATGAATGTAAATGGGTAACCGGCTCCTATTACGTCACAATATTTGGTGATAGGGAAACAAGGGGCAGCGATGGAAGTATGTGATACACAGGGATCGGAATTGATAGCCAAATGGTTTGATGTGCCTGGTCAGACCCACATGTCACTCTATTGGTAAATAAAGGTTTCAAAGCTAAAGATCTGGGTTCAATAATGAAACTAGCAAAGCAGGTACAGTGGGAAAAAAAACGATAACCCTCTCATCATTTGCTCTCCTGAGAAAGATTTAATCAAGGTTCTCTGTTTTGCAGAAATGATTGGAGAACCATAGGAAGTGGAGATCACTACAGGCCAGCAAGTACAAATAGGGGAAGCTATTGATAAACAAGAAATGTTAAGGAAAGAAATGGAACAAGTAATTTCAGAGCAGGTATGGTCACAACATGACACAGATGTTGGACTGGCATTAAGCCAACCATTGAAGGCCTGGCGGATGTCGATGTGTTGGAAGAGACAGTGACTGTAATACCCCACTGTTCCCCATCCTGAAAGCAGATAAAAAGAAGTGGAGGCTGGTCCATGATTTACGACCAATAAATGAGATTGTGCAGGATTGTTAGGCAGAGGTTCCAAACCCACACACACTGCTGACAAACATCCCAATCGACGCCAAGTACTTTACAGTGATAGATTTGTGTGGCGCCTTTTTCAGTGTCCTCTTAGCAGAGGAGTGTAGACACTTGTTTGCTTTTACTTATGGTGGGAAGCAATATAGATACACACACTTACCCCAGGGTTTCAAACATTCCCCGCACATTTTCAACCAGGTGTTGAAGGCAGATTTGGAGGAACTTGTCTTAGAGGGAACGCTAATCCAGTATGTAGACAACTTGTTGATATGTGCTTCCACGTTGGAGCAATGCCATGCAGACTCCATAAAAGTATTGCAGAAATTGGCTGAGGGAGGACTCAAGGTGTCCAATAAAAAGTTGCAGTATTGCCAAACAGAAGTTCAATATCTGGGTAGGACTGTAGATCATCAGTCAAAAACCATAAGCCTGGCTCAACTAGGGGGTGTTGCAAGGCCCCGCTGTCACAGATGGTAGGGCAAATGATGACTTCTGGGGATGACGGGGTTCAGCTCAGACTGGATAGAAGACTATGCAGTTAAGGTGGCACCCCTAAGGGGAACTGATGAAAAACGCTGGACAGCAGCAGTTAAGCGCCAAGTTGAATTGGAACAGTGATACTTTGACAGCTTTTGAAACAATAAAACAGGATATGTAGTCTGCATCTGCTCTGGGAACACCAGACAATACAAAGACATTTTTGTTGTATGTTGCTAATAGAGACGGGATATGCGACAGCAGTTTTGATGCAGGACACCTGTAGTGGCAGGAAGAAACAACCCATTGCGTATTATAGCACTAAACTGGATTCAGTGGCACAGGGATATCCACCCTGCTATCAGGGATTGGCAGCAGTCACAAGGTGGCAGACATGATAGAGCAAGGGAAGTTTGTTTTAACAAACTCAAAGTTGTTAGACTATTTGCCTCTATTGACATATCCAGACATATTTATCAAACGATATACAACAGTTAACCCAGCAAAAAGAGTTCCCCTAGATTAGGAGGGAGAACCTCATGATTGTGTAGCAGAATCCTTGACGTTTACTAGGCTAAGGCCTGACCTTTTCTCAACCCCAATTTTGGGGGCCGAAGAAGAGTTGTATGTAGATGGATCGTGTTACAAGGACTATGAGGGAAATCATGCAGGATTCGCGGTGGTCAGAAGAGACAGTAAGGGCCAATTTCAGACCATAGTTAGTCAGGCATGTTCACAATCGTGTTCCGCTCAATTAGCAGAACTAAAAACTCGGCCTCAGCCGCCTGTAAGGTAGGACGAGATAAGGTAGTGAACATCTACACTGATTCAGCCTATGCGCATGGTGTCTGTCATTTATTTGGAGCTGTGTGGAAACAAAGAGGTTTTAGGAAAACAGATGGAACGCCCATCCAGCATCATGATCATATTCAGGACTTAATGATATCTCTCCTGCTTCCTCTAAAAGTAGCCATCATTAAGTGTCAGGCACACAAGAAAGGAAATGACTATATCATTCAGGGAAACACCGCAGCAGACGAGGCAGCAAAATTAGCATCAAAGTGTCACAGTGAGATAATGGCACCAGCCATATTGGTTGAGGCAGCCCCCGGAATGGACGATGTTATCAGGATGCAAGAGAGAGCCAGTATCTATGAACGCAATGTGTGGTTTAAGCGAGGCGCAACCAGAGATGATGCAGGCCTCTGGAGATCTCATACAGGACACTTAGTGGCACCAGCCGCTCTGTTACGAATCCTGATCACAAATGCGCATGGTTTTGACCATTGTACACAAGGCGAAGTTATGAGGAAGAATAAGGAGCAGGGTTTTTGTTCACCATACATGCAGGCAACGGTAGATGCAGCCCTGGCGCAATGTGAAGTATGTGCATAAAACAATGTCAGAAAAGGAATAACAAGACCGTTGGGCCACATCCCAACACCAGAAGGGCCTTTAGGCATTTGGTGATAGACTATGTGGATATGCTAAGAACTGTCAATGGAAAGAGGTATATGCTTGTGGTGATCGATAGATTTAGCAGATGGGTGGAAGCTATACCCTTGAAAGACCAAGGAGCAGGAACGGTGATAAAGTTTCTGACTAGGGAAGTAATGCCAAGATTTGGCATCCCGACATGCCGACAGAGACAGCTCAGATAATGGATCTGTCTTCATTGAGAGAACATTGAGACAGGTGGTTCAGCAACTCAGAATTAAGCAGAGGTTGGGATGTGTTTATCATCCCTAGTCCCAAGGGATGGTAGAAAGAGTAAATGGAACATTGAAAGCTAAGATCAACAAGATTTGTGCCAGCGCTAGGTTAAATTGAGTTGATGCTTTGTCACTGGCACAGATGAGCTACCGCATGCAGGCTAACAGACTAACCCATCTAACACCGCATAAGATGCTTACGGGTCGACTCATGCCAGTACCAGTACTTAGGGGACCTTACGAAGGACCTCCGCTGGAACAATTAGAACAGGAACTCAGAGAATATGTGAGACAACTAACTGCTATACATGAAGTTATCTATCGAAAGGAAAGCACACGGGTACCAGAGCCAGAGGACAACCAACCTGCCCGTGGCAGGTTTCTTATGTAGATCAAGTCTACATAAGGATCTTCAGGAGGAGGTGGAACGAGCCGAGATGAGAAGGACCATACCAGGTAGTTCAAACTATACCAACAGCGATATGAGTAGAGGGCAGCAACACTTGGTACCACCTCAACCACTGTACCAAGGTTCCACAAGGAGCAGGTCAGAGGCCACAGGGAGAAGAAGGAGAAGAGGAAGGTGACGATGCAGACGACTCAAGTGGACCCGAACCAACGGAAGCTGAAGGAGACCTGGGACGTCCTGCTTTACCCGCTGGGACACCATCGCCTGCTGGATCGGAATCGCCGGGAGAGGGCACGTCAGGCATGGGCATGGGGCATGATGGTGGTCTGCCTGCTGTTGCTCGGCTGCGCGCTATGGCCGATGCTATTAGCCCAAGGAAAGATGTGGAGGAACATGATGGAGAAACTCCCCGCGCCCTGGAACCCGTCAGCCCACGAAGCCCAGGGGAGGCACCTGCAGAAAGTGCACAAGGAGATCCAGGCACCCCTATTACGGAACAAGAGTTTCCTACCATCAACCTTGCAGACCTGGACAGGGAGTAATGTGACTGAACTCCTACCTGACGTGAATGAGTCAGACATTGACCTGGACAGAAGGAATAAGGTATGCACAGCAGTGCTATTAGCAGGGATCATGCCATATCGCTTGATCGCCGTAAGACTTAAGGTAACTATTTTCATTAGTACAGACAACCTTGGGGATTGAAACCAAATGATCTGGTTGGGAAATGTAGAAGGGGGAAAGCGCCAATGGGATGTTGAGGCTCGCAGTGAGACAGGCATGTGCGGCCCACCCGGAAGAAGACAGGTACAAAATGGGGAATATCAGGTGCTGTGTAAACAACTGAAGTGTAAAGTCAGGATAGGACCGGAATTAAACAAGACACAGGCCAGAGAACTTTTGGAGGAAACAGCTCCTTTAGCAACAGTAAGAGAAAGAGGTACAGTAGAAATGAAAGGAGAAACATGGGGGCAATTATGGGATAGAGACATAAACAGCAAGGAATTGGACACTTACATACCGTGGGCCCAAGAGAGAGAAACAAGGCGCAGGAGAAAAGCTGTGAGCACAAAGGATATACTCGAGGCTAGGGAAGTGGTGATCCCGGAGAAAACTAAGTATGAGGTACAAAGGTCCATTAGGGTAAGAACTCAGAGTGAGAACAACCTGTGTAGCTGAACTGATGATGCTCAGTATGGTCAGGCAATTTGGTCAGGAGGCACCTGCCAAATCAGGGTGATGAGGACAAGGGGAAAGTGGAGGATTGTGGTTGAATATGATAAGGGTAAAAAAGGGTTATTCCTTGAACTAATTATCACTAACTTTTTGAGTGGGAGTAGGAAACAACGGATAGAATGGCGGCATGATGATATGGGCTCAGGAAGTGTAAAGACACCAATCACGGTGACCCAGCGGATCGTGATCCCTGGATCCACAACGAGGGGGGCGCAAAATGTTATCCCTAAAATAACTCCAGCTCCTGCCATAGTACAGCCGCTTGTATTGGTGCCCATGGAAAGGGATGAGGTTCCAGTGTCTGCACAGGTATTAATCCCTGCAGCCATGGAGGAGATAGAACCATTCCCAGTCGCAACCGCAGAACCAACGGAAAAAGTAGAAAGGGACCATATGGAAGCAGCTGAAAAATATGACTGGTACAGATGGGCTCAGTATACGTCTAACCAACACGAGGTAGATTATTGTTTGGTGTGTTCAAGAGCAGGACATGGAGGCATGGTAGTGGTGCCTATTGAGAAAGGTTGGGAAGAGTGTTTAGATGAAAAATTTAGGCTATGGCGCGCAGGAGTCGATGATGATAGCTACCATGACCCGTGTTTTGTAACATGTTTGGTTTGGTTGGGAAGCACGCGGATCCAAGCGGAAATGAAGAGGTATAACTTCTCGATAACATCAGAGTGTGAGGGATTAGATGTATAAATAAGTTCAGAAAAGGCAGAGGTTACTCTTCCAGCACCAGGTTTGAGGATATTGGGTAGACATTAATATTTTCAGGCGAGAGGAACTGTTGATGTTGGACATTTTCCAAAATTTAAAATGACAATTTTCTTGGACAGGGCTGAGATATCAATGGTACAAACTGGTAATGGCTTTACTCTGTTCCAGAGGGCAGGAACACAGAGCATCTATTTGGAGCAAGACCAAGCTATTGCAAATATATTTTGGATGTGTGGAGGAAGGCAGCTGCGCTCAGTGTTACCGAGCAATTGGTCAGGGACGTGCCAGAGTCAGGGTGGCCCAAGATGTGACCATAATACCTCACATCCAGGTACAACGAATAATATACAGCCGCTCGAGGAGGAACCAGTAAGGTCACGGACTAAGAGGTCTTACATACCAAATCCACAGGTTATCATCGATGCAATAGGTCAGCCAAGAGGAATCCCTAATGAGTTTAAAGCAAGGAGTGAAATTAGTGCAGGCTTTGAATCTATAATTCCATGGATAGCACCAGCCAAAAATGTGGAATGGGTCAATTACATATATTACAATTAGCAGCGATTTATCAATTATACAGATGCAACTCTGACAGCCCTGGGTGAGCAACTGCAAGCTACGAATAAGATGACATGGCAGAATAGGCAGGCACTAGACTGGATTTTAGCAGAAAAAGGTGGATTTTGTGTGATGTTCGGAGAATAGTGTTGTACTTTCATTCCGAACAACACTGCCCCGGACGGTTCCTTTACCCAAGCTATGACCAAACTCAAGCAGCTGAGGAAGGAGGTGAAGGATAATGCAGGCTCGGATGCTCACACTTGGGATTGGCTGGAGATGTCACTATGACAATGGCGTGCGATTTTAACCAAAGTAGGGATTGTGAGTAGTAAATGTAGGGTATATTGTGTCAGAATGGTGATTTATGATCGTAGTGGGCGGGGCTTCCAGATTGATGTGACAGGTGGGCGGGACATCCGGTTTGCTGGACATTTTCAACCCAGAGATACCGGAGGTAGCATTTTATGAATTACCCGAAGGCCAAGAGTTTAAGGCTAGTGTGACCGATCAAGTGGTTTTTAACACCAGTTTATGGAACACCTTTCGAAAAGTGATTTATTTGGGGCCAAAACAGGGCACCCATAATACGGTAGATGTACTGTTTAAAGTTGTCGAGGGAATGAAGCAGTATGACTCTGTTAGATTGGAACTATTTCCGGAAAATATCAGCGGGTTAGATTGTGACTGCGACTGCGGACGGTTCGACTGATGTAAGACCCTGAAGCCCCGCCTTAAGATAACACCGTCCTCAACACAGCATAAAAACAGACATACCGCCTGTGACTATCAAGCAGTCGGAAGAATTTACGAAACATGTCTCAAGATTACAACCAAGCGGATATTGAAGAACCCAAAGCTGAGGACTGGCTGTGTGACGCCTGGGATGACAACACTGAGGCCTTCTACGGAAACCCTGACCCCGACAGCTCGATTCCACCGGCATACCCAACAAGAAACTACCATTGGATTGACCGGATTGGTGATCAGCTAGGTCCTTTTAATCTGTCATACCTTTCAAATGCTAACAAGAGTTATCACAAAATGGACAAACACCTTGCACCAAAAGTTTTAAAGATCATCAAAGCAACATTGGGCATGATTCTGGAAAACGTTGTTGGGGCTATTCTCCACAAAGCATGCATCGGTTGTGAAGTGGACCACCCGAGCCAGAGAAGACATTCTTGTCTCGATCCTCC